>JADKLZ010000728.1:399640-413831 GCA_021533235.1 Biomphalaria straminea | reverse complement strand
TTTGTAATCTTGTTTTTATTGTTTTTATTACTAGTATCAATATTGTTATTATATTAGACACGGAGGGATTATTATTTTCAGGCACTTCCATGAACGGTCTAGCTTCATTAAGAAGAAACAAATTTTAGTGTAGTCACTTTGTTGATTGTAAAAATGGCAATTTTTTTTTTCAATAAATCCCTACCTGGCATGTCAAGGATAATCGTGAAGTGGAGAAAAAAAGTATTATGAGATGAGAAAAAAAAGTTTTTTGTACATGTTTGATATTCTAATTCCTAGTTAAAACCTAACGCAGGACGACGGGAGAGGGTAGCGGGTGTCATGTACTTATAGATTAATTCTTTGATAGGTGTGTGTGTAGCTAGGTGTTTTTTCTCACAATAATTGTGCGCTGTTTCTAAGGACGCGCTATGTTGACGTCATTGCTTCTTTTTGTTTTGCTTGGAACTCTCTGTTTGTTGTTTTTCCTTGTATCGGGGACACAGATGAGACTGAAGTCAAGCCTGATTTGTTGTTGCATGGACACTACTTGGCTTTTATTCATAGCATTGGGATGCAGGCATCCTTAGGTCGAAGTAGACTTTGCACTGTGACAAAGGTGTGCTTGCCTGTTAACTAGATCTTTGTTGTATAATTTGACCTAACTTAGGCCTTCTGGTCTAGTATTTATTGTTATGCATAATCATCATTTATGTCATATTTTATCATCGAATTATTAAGCCGTTGTTATTGACACTCTCGTTCTTAAGTAATATACGTTAACATATTGTCATGACTTGTTCTGTACAAAATACTTAATATATTAATTGATTGAATGTTAGAGGTGCTGAGAGACGAACTTCAATTAGTAGTCCTCCTGTAGAGCCTTGGCGAGAAACTATGCTGTTAGACGTATTGACTTAAAGCTCCCACACATGTCACGTGACTCTGCACACACACCTCCCCGCCTCTTTGCAGACACTCTTACAAGATATGAGCCAATGTTTCCACCGACTTTCCACAGGTCGGCATCGGGCATCACAATTTGACCGAAACCAGGTAAACGTCAAGGGTGCCCGGGCAGACGAGCCATTGTTAGAAATAAAAACAACGAAAGCGTGAAGGTTTTATATTTACGTTTGCAGCTTGTTTGCTAATACTCACTGAAGCTTTGATATTTAGTGTTAGTATTTATATTGTCCACATGTCATATAGAAAAATACAGTTAGAGCCATTGTTTACGTAACACTGTTGTTTGTTTGTTTCCTAGTTTGTCTGAAACAACCTAACTGACTCAATAAATGTACTGACAAACTTTTCTTCATGCTTTTTAAATAAATAATGTCCCAATAGTAAGAACTACAAGAACAGTAAATACTACCGATGACTTTCATTTTTTGTTTCTTTAAAACAAATGTTTGCTGTTTTGTATGTATCCAATATTTTAACACGATTTACTTGTTTCATTGGCTTACTTAGAAAGAAATAATTTACACAAGGTAATTACATTTTGTCATCCATCTATAATAAAGACATTGTCTTGCAATTTCACAAACAGATTACACATGTAGCCAAGTGTTTCACGGACTCGTCGCTTCTAGTCGTACCGTGTTTCTCTCTCAAAAGTTTGCTGGCTTTTTCAGGATATGGACCACAGGTTTGGAACTCACTATTGACAGACAATATACTTCAATACATCACGTCGTTGCGAACAGTTTGTTTTTCCAGAATGAACTGACCGATGAGCACCTGAGAGCAACCTTGCGGCTAGCTAGTACACGCGGAGGTAGCCCCGGACCGCACAAAATAGTTTCTATATGCGGACCGCGTGTTTGAAACTGATGCTCTAACACATGCTACACAAATCATTACAGGATGGAGTCCTTTTGTAAAGGGGGAATAATTCTTACACTACACATATTTACACATTAACTTTACATTATTTACGATTTTTTTCCCTTTCTTTCTCATTTAGAATATGACGAATTTTTGTTGTTTAAATGGAGAGAAATAGGAAAGTTGTTTTCTGTCATATAATGTTTTTTAACTTGTTTATTTTTCTGAAAAGTTGTTTTTGTGTGTCTCTTTTAGAGTGTATGGGTATGTTTCAAATTATAAAGTTTTCTAGACTGTAACTTACTCTATCTGCTGTTTTCGTGAAACCATCTCACTGAGTCCAGTAAATGAACTAACAAAGTTTCTTCGAGAATCTACGAAAAAAGCTAGAGTTATTAATTAATGAAGAAGTTTATGACTATTTCAAAAAAAAAAAAGCTACCTCCCCTGAAGTTTTTTATTGAAAAGTGGTGTCATATTTTGAAATCTGCTTGCATATATCATTTTAAAAAATAAATGGTTCACTTTCGGAAATGAAAAAAGTAGCCCCTGCTTTATGATTTTGAATGATCGTAAATAATGATGTCCGATTTCTTTTTTCTTTTCTAGTTACTGAGATATAAGCCTTAAAAGGGATGGACGAACTGATAGGCCACACAAAACTAATGTATTTTCTTCTTTCGGGGGTCGCAAAAAAATACAAAGAATAAAAAATACAAACTTACTTTTTCTGTTTTGAGTTTTTTTGAGTCTTTTCTGTCGGATTGAGTTTTTCTCTTGTATGACATTTTTGACAAGTTCTAAAAATAAATTATAATTCATTAAAACAAATCTTTAAAGTTTAAACAAACAAACAAGGACACATAACTAAACCTTTTTTTTTTTTACTTTTGTTACCCACATAGGATTTATTTTTTATGCAGTTCCAGTAATCACTGGGGGCGCTGTGGCTGAGTTGTAAAATGTCTTGCTTCCAAACCGAAGTCCCGAATCCTTGTTTTTAACTTTGGGATCTTTGGGCGCCTCTGAGTCCACCCAGCTCTATTAATTTGATATTAGTTGGAGAAAATAAAGAGGTTTGTTGTCGTGCTGTCCACATGACACTCTCGTTAACCAAGAGCCACAGAAACAGAGGACCTTTACATTATCCTTCCTATAGATTCCAAAGTCTAAAGATTTTAAACTTGACAACACCTGCCTTTTGTTTTACACTAGAGCTGTATGGAGACGTGTTTAACAGTTGTGTGACCTATATTTTTTTACTATAGCTAATGTCTAGGCATTAATCTCAAAGTTATTTACTTATAAAACTTTTTTTTTCATTGACTGAACTTATACCATTGAATAGAGCAGAATTTAAAGAACATTTTGATCCCAGCCTATTAATTACTCTACATCAAGTTCTCCTTATCAGTAATAAAATTACAAGCTGGAGTGTGATTACATTGTGAACTATTGAACCTTTGTGTTAAAAAAAAATTAAAAGCATAAAAACCTAAATCTAGAACGGGAAAATGTGTACTATTCATCATCTTAAGAACACACACTAGCACTCACACCCACTATCGCACACACATTAGCACACACAAACGCACACACTAAATACACACATTGTCACTCACGTACTCTAACACACACACACAAACACACTAGTACAAAATAAAAACATGCTGGCACAAACACACAAACACATACACACAAATGCCCACACTAGAACACATACACAATTTTACAAAATTAAAATAACATTGAGTCTCATTCAAAAATTTAAAAAAAAAGGAGACACTAAAACAATACGATATAGATCATGAGCTAGATATCTACATCTATCTTACGTTTTCAAATATATTGATAGATTCTAGAATCTAGATCTAACAAGTAGCCTATCAATTAATCAACAATAAAATAACTTCCGGATCTACTACTGTTACATATGCCATTATAGATTTAGTTGTATATTTCACATTTAAAAGATTGTGTGTATATTAGAAATATTAAACCCTCGCTTGATGGCTCGCGAGTTACTCGGGGAACCAAGACACGAGTTGTCACCTTGGGTTCTTCCAGAGACGTATACAAGTTTGAATTTTGAATTCTATTGGTTGTTAAGTCACATGACTTCCGCCCAGAGGCTGGAATTTGCGCGAGTTTGTCAGTCGAAGTTTGAACGTCTTATTGAACAGATGTGTTTGTAATATCTCTAAGTTTTAGTTAACAAAGCAGCCTTGTAATATTATTCATCTTGTTAGATCTGCCATTGTACATAAGTTGTACTTACGTTTTGTTCAAATAAAGTTCCTGAATAGTGTTTTCTACAAGAGAATCTTTTATTGTGAATTCTAGATCTACATTTATTCAACTACTTCAATTCAAGACAAAATCAATCCCCGGCATGTCACATCATTCAACAACAAAGTAATAATACAACATTGTGACAACTACTAATGTGCTCATATTATAATCACATCAGAGATGAACAAAACACACAACTCTTTTAAATATCTTTAAATTGATGTAACACAATAAAAATAAGAATAAATAAATGACATTGATAATTAGACTCACATTGTTGTGCTCTTGATTTGCCACTAGATCTATATATCTTCTTTCTAAACTATTCTAGGATACATGTCATAGTGGATACACGTCATTTATGGGAATTCCCAATATTTTCTTTCGATTTAGTAGTCATTACATTGTTAAAATTTAATTTAATTTATAAATTTGTTTCACTTTACTTACAACTAGAAAATGGTCAGAGTTGCAATCCGCATTTTGGAATAATTGGGTGTAAATGATATTTTACTGAGTGACACTATTTTATTGTTAGTGTTGGCAGCAGAGCCGGCCTTGGGTAATTGGAGGTTTTGTACATGTGAATAGGTTGGCCCTAAAGGAAATAGAAAAATAAGCAAATAAGATCTAAAAATACATAGACGATAACAAGCTGGATGCCGTAAATGAATTCTGCTATCTGGGATCCACAATTCAAGACGATTTTTCTCTTGATGAGGAGATAAAAAACGTATAGGAAAGGCTGCATCGACCTTTGCTAGACTCAGGTCAAGAGTTTGGGAAAACCAGAAGCTAACTACAGTGACCAAAATGGAAATCTACAAGTACACTATGGCAGTGAATCATGGACCACTTATGCAAAGCAAGAGAGAAAACTAAACTCATTCCATTTGCGATGTCTTCGTAGGATCTTGAAAATCACATGGAAAGAAAAAGGGTGCAATACTGAGATCATTGCACGAACAGGTATTCCCAGCATCTTTACAGCCCTCAGACAACGCCGCCTGCGCTGCTTGGACATGCTCGCCGGATGGAGGACAATCGCATACCGAAAGTCATCCTCTAAGGACAGATCGCGACTGGCTAAAAAAAAACAAAAAAAAAACTGGTCGCCCCCCTCCCCCTCCGTTACATAGATGTAATAAAACGAGACCTTAAATCCGTGAACATCAATACTGACCATTGAGAATATAGACCGCACCAGACAGTGACCAAGAAAGGTGAGGACAGCGATTGAGTATGGGCCTCAGCTCTGGAAGAAAAACGGACAATGCTAAAAATGGCCAGCCCCTCTACCAGCGAAGCGAAAACCACCATTACCTGCAATACTTGTGGACGGGAGTGTCGCTCCAAAATAGGGCTCCACAGCCACACGAGGAAGTGTGTGAGATGAATCCATAGTCGTTCTGTGACTAGGTAAAATCAATGAAACTAGACAAGATCTATAGAACTTTAGATTTTACTTACCGTAAAAAATCAATAGTTTGCCAAAAAAAAATAATGTCTAGATAATGCTTTATCAATACATCCATAAAGACTTAAATCAGCTCAATAAATCTCTATTCTATCTAGTTTATATTAAGAGCAACCTATATAAAAATAAAATTAAATTAATAACTTCAATAATGCTTTGACTTACTTTCAACTTTTCTGTATTTCTACGCACAGCTTCTTAGAAGTCTATTTTTAAATACAAAGAAACTCATTTAAGAAATTTCCGATTTGCTCTTTTAAATTATTCAAAGTTAACTGAGGAGCGCCCCCTATGAGAGAGAGAGAGAGAGAGAGTTTTGTAAACAAGTGGGGCTTTTTTTTTTAAATTAATATCTTTTGTCTTATAAATAATAGATATAAACAGTGGCGACACTTGAGGAGGGGGTCGTCACACAGTGAGACTCCCACCAGGGTCTAATATCCATGTAAAGTCCGATTTAGCTGTAGCTGACATTTAAGACATAATTTTCAATGGTTAGATACCCAATCATGTTTTTTTATGAAATATATGTATAAGCTCCTAGACATTTTTTTATACTAAAAATGCTTAGTTGATAAAGAAAATAATCGTGAACAAAAAGTAAAGAACACATATTGTGAAACTAAAAAAGATGTTCCATAAAATGTTCCCTAATGATTTAAACCTTTATATTAATTTTATAGAGAACGAAATATAAATTTGTTTCTGCATTCAAGACCGTATTTAAGTGTGGGCAGGATGAGCCAGTAGCGGCCTAAGAGGTTGACAAGATGGACAACCGCCCTATACCCATCGCTTGAGGGGGGTATGTGATTTGGGATTCCCTTGTCACCATCAAATCATGTTGTAAGTCATATTTTAAGTCATATATAAGTCATACAGCTAATCATATTTAAGTCATACTTTTTCATACATACATATTACAGCTTATTTCAAGACATATTTCAAATCAAACTTTGTCATACTTCAAACCATATTTAAGTCATATTTAAGTCAGATTAAAGTCAAACCTTGTCATACTCGTAACAAGAGATACAATATGAAATTTGTATACAAATATATGTGTATGAAGGGAAATTCGAGCTTTGTTTTGTTCGAAGTTACATAAAACATTAGCTCTGACGTTGTTTTCCCCAATATTTCCTTTGTCTGTTAGTAATGAAATAACGGCGTACATCAGGTACAGCAAGTGCAATAAAAAAAAAATTCTTCGAAAAAACAACAACATAAATCCCAATCATCGTGTCTGTTGAAAAATGTTCTGGCTAAACCAAGCCGAACATTAGGTCACAGTTTATGGCAATTTTAGTTTCTGATCTATAAGTTCTGTCAAATTTGAAAGCATATAATATTATGTGATTTAGAGGGCAAAGTAAAAAGTAAAATTAATTAAAAAAGGACAGTAATAGTCGTTTCAAGTCTTCATTGAAATCGCCTGTTATATTGATAAGAAAGTGAAACACACGAGGAATCTCTGATATAGAAAGAGGAAGTAAGAATGACAAAATTGACTTTTAGTCAGTAGTCACTTTAAGTGAGCAGCAGTCGTCTTTGAGACAGTACACATATTGTTTTTAGTTGTTTTCTGTACTTAGAGGTAGATATATGTTTGTGTTAAACCAATAACGTGTAACTAGTTGCAGTATATCATTAACATGTAACAAACGTTATTTGTCTGCTAAAACGGATAAAAGTTTGTTACGTGTTAAGTGTAGCTGCAGGTCACACAAACCCAGCATGTTATATATTTGTTACCAGCATGTGTGTTATACCAAAATTCATTAAACATATATGTAACAAGATTAAAGAAGACTTCAAATCATAGTCAAAGGGGGGGGGGGGAAATGATAGTTGGAGAGAACAGTAAGATACAGAAAAACATTAAAGTAAAATGTAGTCAAAGAAAACAGTAACACGCATAGAGAAGAAAAGGAAAATGTGGTCAGAGAAGACAGTTCATAGAGATAGCTATACGGGTCATAGCGGACATTAATATAAAGTAAAATAGGACAGTAATAAGTAGTCAGGGAGGAAAGTAAGATTTAGACCAATAAGAAAATAATATGTAGTCAGGGAGGAAAGTAAGTTTTATTCGAAGAGAAAATTAAATATTGTCTAAGAGTACATTAACACGCATAAAGATAGGACAGTAACATTTGGACTAAGACACCAGTAAGATATAGTCCTAGAGGACAGTAATATGTATGAATAGTGAACAGTAAGATGCATGAAGAAATGACAGAAAAATGTAGTTAAGAGGACATTAAGATGTCAAAGTGGGCAATAGATATAAATTTTACAGTGAAATGTAGTCAAAGAGGTCAGTAAGATGTAGTTACGGGAATACAATATTGTACTAGGTTTTGTGTTATCTTATCTTATCTTATATAATACAGACGTTACTATGTGAAACACTGCAACCATCCTTTATCTCTAGAATAAAAGTCATAGTCATCATTATAACTTTCAAATGGTAAGAAAAAAGTTATATCGCAATAAAATAGTAAAAGTAATGGCATATTTTAAAGTATTAATCAAGTTATTTAATAGTTGAGTTAGTATAAGGGCAACTCATTTTCTGATTAACAGATTTACATCGATGAATCATATTTCTTCTTAAAAAGTTCTAACTCGTGTTTTGTTTTTTATGGGAATTTTTACAATTTATTTTAAAGAATATTTTTGGTGCTTATGCAATGAAGCGTTAATCAATGTACACCACGCTCAAACATGTTTTTACAGTTAACGCAGATCTTACCGATTCTTTGAATCACACAGCACTATAAATAGAATACATCACCTATAAGAATAACTACCTGTTTTTAAATAAAAAGAAAGTCTTCTATTCATGAGATTTCTGTAGTGTGTTTCGTTTTCTCCTACTTCTGGGTAAGCTATAATCTGATTGAAACCATTACATGACCTCACCCTGGTGCATAACCAATTCTAAGCAAGGTCTACCACGTTGGAATGTATAGAATCAATATAAATACAACAGAGGCGTCACTAGGGTCGGTGTCACCCGGTGCGGTAAAATCGAAGTGTCACCCCCCCTCCCCTCGAAAACATTTTGAACGATGAAACTGTAAGCTAATAAAAAATTGTTTATATGCTACTCGAAAATGTTTTTCGATTATATTTTAAAATGTGGTTGTTTTTCACATTTTATCAAACGTTACTGTATAAATTAGAAATGTACTATCGTAGAATTGAGAAACCTTGAGTTGAACATATTTTATTTTACTAGAGATTATTTCAGAGCTCCTTACAGAAAAGGTCTTCAATTATACTAGTGTTTCTCAGTTGCTTCCGAAAAGGCAAATCAAGCATTGAAGAGGTTTAGGCCATGCGAAACTTCGTTTAAAAAAAGCCTAGAATATCAACAAAGCAAAAAAAAATCAGTTTTGTAGATTAAAAAATAAAAAGTTTGATAGCATCCATCGGAATCACTCTGGAAAATAGAAAGAAAACAAGACATCTTGCAACAATTTGTCCAGATACAGCGACATACCTAAAACAAATCAAGCTGTTGTCTGACAGACGTAGGGATTCTTCAACATCAATACGGATATGAGATCAGGGTGTATCTTATCCTAATTTCTCTTTCTTGTAGCCACCGACGATGTTATTAAACAGGCTGCATTCGGGTTCCCATGGCTAAACCAAACCGATTTGGATTTTGCAGGCAACATAGTATTACTTTAAAATACAATTAAATGTATACACAAGATGACGGATAAAGACGCCTTCAAAGTTATACATATAGGGTGCAGGTTATCCAGTTCTCGATCAACATTGGTCATACAGATCTTGAACAAATAGTAAATTTAACCTATTTAGGCAAAGATATCTCAAGTGATAGAGATGCATATCATGGTGTTGCTTGTCGGATTGGAAAGCAAGAGCCGTCTTTCAATAAGTACAGCCTATCTGAAAAAACACATCAATTAACCTGGAGATTAAAATCCACCTACTCAATACAATCATTGTCCCAATAGTCATCTACGCTTCGAGACTCGGAAAGTTGAAAAGAAACTAAGTAGTGATGGCTGAGAAGGATCCTACAAATCCTCCCGAGATAATTTTACCAATAATCTTTTCGTAAACATGCAGGCAAGGGAAGTGGCGACTGATCGTCAATTTACATTTGTGAGACATATTATGAGGCGAGACGAAACACGCTTACGTCAGCCTTAACATGAAAGCCTCAAACAAAAGTGCCTGTGAAAGTCGCCTTAGACTGATTCCCGTAGAGAAAGCTTGAAACCTTATGCGTCGCAAGGCGTACGAGAGGCTTATGCATGTGTGATTTTCAACACATTGCAACAACAAATGTTACATTCATCACTCAACTGGTCATATAAGATGTTTGTGAGAGTGACATTTTCCGGGGCTAAGCCCCGGGCGCCAATTTTTTTTTTTTTTTACATTTCTGAGCTTTAGAAAATCTTTCTCCTGGCGTCAAAAACACATTAAAGTAAAAAATAATTAAATTACGAAGGGATGGGATATGTTGATAGTAAATTGTAATTGAAATTCGAAGCAGCCATTTTTTTTTAAAGTTGCATATGAGAAAAGTGCATTTTTCCCACTTGGGTGTCACCCCCTTGTGGGTGTCACCAGGTGTATTGTATTGTTAACATGTCAGAACGAAAGAAACTTGGACAAGGATGTCGTAAACGAGGCGTTGAGTTTGATAGAAAACATTTATGTGATTGCATTACACGCGATTCCATCAGTTGTCTTGCTCGCAGAAGTGGTATTAAACGTATCTATGGTCAGTTCTATGAACAAACCATAGATCACCTGGCGGTTTTACTTTTATATCTTATCAGAGATTCCATCATCCACGCTGAGCTTTGCAAGAGGAAGACGGTCCAAGCTACTGATGTTATTTACGCTATGAAACTCCAAGGACTTAAATTCTATAACACTGAGGATAAACTCTCTCATGCTGCAGTTCATATAATAGGAGAAGCCATCGTTTCTTACCAAGGCCATACAATAATTATAATTTTATGAATAAGTTTGAGTTTTATTCATAAAAATGCTACACGTGTTACTTCTTGAATTTTTATACGTCAACAAGACAAAAAAGTTGATTTGATGTTAAAAAAAATATTTGATTCCGAAGATTAAGGATAACTACAGTGTTTAACAAATTATAATTTGTGTTAATAAAAATGTAAATATCATATCAACATAATTTAGACGACTAGTAATGTACACATATTTATTTATTAGTTACATTGGATATTTTAAATTTGCGTGGGCGTAATGGAGTGCATGTTTTTGTTTTCCTTTTGATATAAGAAATGAGTATTACTTTTTTATTGTTGTAGAGAGAGAGAGAGCATTAATGTAATATTAATCTTGTGATATAATGTAAGATGATCGGCTACGTTGTAATCTATGTTAAGATTGAGAGAGACCAAGTCAGGATGCCAGAGTTTAAGACCTTTTTTTTAAATTGTTAGTTTTGTTTAAATATTAGTTTATTTCATTTCATCTCTAGTTAAATTTATCTAAATTGTAATACAAATATAAAGATCTATTTTCACAACAACGATATTCAAGTTATATTTAGTTGTTTTGTTTAAGTTAAAATATAGTAAGCCTACAACGATTTAGTTTTCTACCAGCATTGTATTAAAATTTACTCTACAAGGATTAAATGTAAAAAAAAAAAAATGGAGTTATCATCATTTCTTGGAAAAAAAAGAATGGTTAAATTGTTTGAAATCAACTTGATCGTTGGATATTTTAATATGATAAAACTTTATAACTAGACATTAATGACCAACCCCATTCACTTTTCGAAACTATTGTTAGATTTCTTAATGGACTAAAGGATGGTTTAGATAAATTAAAAGTAATAATAAATTTTACTTATATACTATTGATGTAAAGATCAACGATTATGTAATCTATTCATTTCAGGGATAGCACCAATATTATCTTACGGGTCCACGTTTAACATTTAGTTAAACATTGCATGTCCAGAACCATTGTGCTAAACTATGAATTCAAGCATGTCTTATGATTTTAATGTATTTTCTAATATTGTATTTAAGACCTGCAAGGTCCGTTGGTTATCTGATAAATCTTTAAGTTAGAACCAGTCGTTGTTTTGAAACAAATAAACTAGATCTATGTGTACAGAGGAATATTCAAAGTGAAAAGAGAGTGGGTTTGGATAGTTTCTTTCCACAAATTACCTTACCGCTTCCAAAGGAAATACAAATCTAGACTCTTCAGTTATTCATCTGACAGAGGCACCGAACTTCCGAACTGTAATATGCACTTGAAATTGGTTTGGGTTAAAGCGGTTAATCGTCTCGTGGGCTGTTATCCGTGGGCCACAGAAACAAATGACCTTTACATTATCTGCCTAGGTTCAAAAAAAGAAAACATACTTTCATTTGACAGATCGAAAACGAAAGAATTATTCCAAATAAAATACCACACCCTTTATTTCGAAACTCAAACCAACCTGGTTAATTAAACCATTCATTTGGAAATTCCCGATTTTACTGTAAGAAATCTATTACCGTTTCTAAGAAAAAAATAAGTTTCACTTTTATATTTTGGAGTCGATGAACAGATGATGTTAAGATTATCTTTTTCTTTGGTCTGAGGTTAACGAGCAGGATGCTATGTTGCCAGCACAACGATTAACCACCTTTACTTTCCCTAACAAACGTCAGGTAACCATTAGATCTGGGTAGACTCACGGCACATTAAAAATCCCGAAATAGAAGATCCCAGTCTTCACCGAGATTCGAATTTGAATTTCTTAATTTTTAGGTCACCTTTTAGTCCACCCAACTCCTATTGGTTCTTCAATTTAGTTGTGAAATGTACAGGTTGTTGCTCGTTCTACAACATATAGTTATCTATATGTCTGTAAATGTAGTGTTATAATGAAATCAGAGCTTTAGCTTTTGATTTTTAATATTTAATATGATCATCAACATACATTTCTGCAGAAAAAGTATAATTGGGAAAATAATGGAAGAATTCAACAACACCCTTCCACCTGCTCAACCAGGCAGCAGACCTCTGTGTCCCTCTCCACCAGCAAGAAGTCCCTCCAAAATGTTGACTGCTTCTTCATCTTTGTGTCAGACAGCTGTACAAACTCCAGGTGACACTCCAGCATTAAACAGATCAGCACTTCTTTCTAAAACTGGAAACAGGAAGTCAGCCCACACTGCCAGACTGACTCCAACCATGACTCATGTGAAGGAAACATCTCACTCGTCTAGTCCAATCAGTCGTCAGAGACACATGGTACCAGCAGCCACACCTATTTTAAGTCCCCACTATCCTTCAATGCCAACATCACCCATTTCTGTGCCCACCACCAATGGCTCTATCTTAATTTTAGTTAATTTTTTTTTAAATTAATGTTTTAGTCAGTTTGTATTAGATTTACATTTCATATGTATAAGTAGTTTTTATGAATATAAACATAAGTTAAATATAAACATTAAAAACTTTTTGAAAAATATTTTTTAATAAAAATTAGCAGAATACAAAAGCCACAGATTAGTCATGTAATGCTACATAAGTAAACAGACAGATTTAAAGTCATTTAGTGATTACCTCTATATGCTTTCTTTTGATGCTAAAATAAGCTTAGGTCAATAACATTTCCTATATATCTCAATGTTTCTATAGAATAAGTGAGTTTCCCCTTTCAGGCCTTGCAATGTATAGGTCAGATGATGTCAATGGTCTTCTGTTTCTGTGGCCTATGGTTTATGAAGGTATCATGTGGCCAGCACATTTACCAACTGCCTGTACTTTTCCACCACTAGTGTCAGGTATCCATTAGAGCTGGCTGGACTTGAGGGTCTTTAAACCCATTCTTTTATATTAGTGTAATTGTATTTTGTTTGCATTTTGTTTCGTTTATTTATAAAGATACATTTACAAGGATACATCATGTACCTAATTAATAGGATTAGATGGGTTTATTTATAGATCTATTGATTGGAACTAAAAGAGGAAGAGTTCTTGAAATCTATAATATGAACTCTTGCAGTCTTTTAGTCTGTGTGACTGTCACTAACAAATGTTTACTGTGAGCTTTCCACTACAAAATCAAAACATTTCTGATTCCTAAAGATTTAACTGGAGGCATGTTGGCTGAGTGGTACAGCAATAGGCTTCAGAGCCGAAGAGCCTGGGATTTATAATTGTATCATCTTTAAGTTCCTCTGAGTCCATCCAGCTCTAATGGGTATCGGTACATGATATTACAGGCATCTGTACCTGACATAAGTTTCAGAAAATAAAAGCAGTTTGTTTTGTGCAGGCCACATGACACCCTGATTAACTGTGGGCCACAGAAACAGGTGAACTTTACATCATCTTCCCTATAGAGCTATAACTATAGAACTGACCAATTTTTTTAGTGTTGAAAATCATAAAAGTAGAAATATAAAAACATTATTTCATCAAAATTTGTTTGACATGTTTTTGGTATTCCTTTAGAAAGATAATTACATTCTATTCCAAACATCTGTGGGGGAGGGGGGAGGTGGTGACAGTGGTTCAAACTGAGACAACTCTTTAGAGTGCATATCACACAACCATGGT
>JADKLZ010000728.1:381491-396708 GCA_021533235.1 Biomphalaria straminea | reverse complement strand
ATGAACTTTTAGCAGCGACAAAGAGAGTTTGTGTGATACACAAACTCTCTTTGTAATCTTGTTATTGTCATTTTTTCCGAAAGTGCTTTTTTTAATTGGATGACACCCTTTTAACGGGTGTCACCCGGTGCGGACCGCACCCCCCACATTCCCCCAGTGACGCCACTGGTCTGCACTAAGGCCTACTGACACACACGATAGTACTTTTATTATTGGGCGTGTGTCGACGAAATTCAACTAACCCTAAGTTAAGGAACTAAAGTTAAGTAAACTTGTAAATGACGAAAGAATATACAAAAGTTTGGAATCTATTTATAATTTATAAATAATAAATTGAATTTCCGATTTTACGCTGGCTGATCGGGTAAGCCCTTGGTCTCTGTACCTGAGCCCTAGATTTGAATCTCAATGAAGACTGGTATTTTGAATTTAAAAACTTCAATGGGTACCTGACTTAAGTTCTAAAAAGTAAAGACGTTTGGTCCTTGTGCAGGCCGCACGCAGTAGCGGCCTTAGGGGGTGGCAAGTGGGGCAACCGCCCCAGGCCCCGCGCCTGAGGGGGGCCCCGCGATCGGAGATTATGAAGTCAGTTTCGAAAACCAGTTCTTATAGACTTATGTTTGATACGCTATGATTTGATATGATTCGAATTACTATTTAAGATATTTTTGGTTTCGAATGACCTTTCTGTGTCGGTTAAGACAGCTTCTTATGACTTACCTTTTCTAACAGGCTATAATAATAAAAACGTGTATTTTTGTCATTAATGTTTTTTTAAAAACCCTTCCTGAAAGTTGGATCTGCGAAAGTCAATTAAATGGACTACTGTAGTTCCTGTCTAATACGTTATACCAAAGACAAAGTAGGGCCCACTATTGTGTTTTCATTGTAAATTGTTTGTCACGATAGCTACTGGAGGCCAATTAGCAACTGCGACTGGATGCATGTTTGTAATAAACTTCTACAGCACGGTGTTTTTGTGAATCAAGTTCAGTGTCCGCGTGGTTGGATTTAGCTCGGAGAATGTCCAATAGTAGCACAATGGAAAACATGATGCTAGAACAAATTACAAAAAAAAAATGCATAGGCGCGCAGTCTTAATCACAACTATTTCGTGGAAGAACAGTTAGTTAATTTTTATGCGCCAAAAAAAAAAGAGGTCATTTTTGCTTGTTTGAGATGCCGATCTAATTCGACCCTACCATCTTCGAGTAAATAAGAACGCCGATGCTTACGACCATTACTTCGGACATACGATTCAAAACAAGCTAATGGAATTCATTGTATCAGAAGTAAAAGGAAAATTATTGATAACATCAATCAAGAAGCACATGTCCCTTACGTCACTTGGACGTATCAGATAGAGACGTAATGGTAAAGAACACTTCATAAAATTTCTAGATGTTGACAACTCAACAGAATAGAGTTTGTCAGACACTCTTCTCGTCGTGCTGGAGAGCTTGGTCTGGACCTCGCCGATTGTCGTAGCAAGAAATCTGACGATGGTTCAAACATGAAAGGAAATCACCAAAGAGCTAAAGGCGCGCATTATTCGCATTAACAGTCAAGCATTTTACACTCCGTGCGACTGCCATAATCTGAAATTTGTTTTAGGAGACATGACTAAATGCAACTCTCAAAGTCACTGTCATAAACAAGGTGGAAGTACCGCCTCGAAAAGTTATAAAGCGATACGATATCAAACAAAAGAATTCTTAGAGGCGCTGTTGACTGTCGCTAGCACAGCAAATAATTCACTGGTAATAAGTAAAGCCGTATTAGTATTTTAAACCTAACACATTTGAATGGAAAGAAATATGATTAGTATGGGATAGAAGTTTTAGCCACAAAACATGTTTAAAAATAGAACTAACGCTATTACAGTTTAACAATTAAACTACAAAGTGAAGAAACTTGATAACATTAAAAATAATGTATAATAAAAAAATATATAATTTGTTGAATTTTTTTCTAAAGCAAAGAGAATGCAAAGTGTAAACTTATATTTTAAAATGAAATAATATATCTAATTTTAGACTACTGAGAGGGCGATTGCAAAAGTTTCTTTGGATTAAATTTTAAATTTATCAAATAATAAATATAATTGCCAGTGATTTATGATTTTGACCTTCATGCACAAAACATCATTGTTTTAAAAATATGTTTCATTAAACTTAATACATATAAAATAACATTTCAAATGGAAATCATAATGTATTGAAACACTTACTTACGAAGATAATTTAGAGAAGTCTTTACAAAGCCAACAAACAAATGTATCCGCTGTCTCTGTTGGATCTAATTATAAAATCGGTTGTCTTCACATCAGCTTGACGTGTAACGCGTAATTACCAAAAAACAAAACAACAAACTTCCTGGTTGAAAACAATAAACTTGTAAAGTGCTTGGGAAATCTTCTGAAAGGAGTGTCATTAGTTCTCAAAATAAGAAATATCTGAAATGAAAAATTATATAATAAACTGAATATGTATATATATAATGTTCTACTGGACATGTTCTACGACAAAATGAACAAAGCATACAAAAAATTGCGATGACATGGAGGCCAATACGAGGAAAACGCAAACAGTGACGTCCTCGTATTACTTGGCGTCATACCTTCATGGAAGACCTCAGAACAGTGGACACCAGGTGGGAGGAGGCTTCAGACATTGCCAGTGACAGATCTTTATGGAGACAGCTTGCCGCCCAATGCGCCGAATGGCGCGGGAGGACCTAAGTCTAAGTAAGTCTAAGTAATATATATATATATATATATATATATATATATATATATATATATATTTCAGTTTCAGGCCGATCCCATCGACACACACTCAATCCACACACACGTTGCCGCTCGGAGTCAGAGGATCCAGTCGATTCATCCGAGGAAGACGATAAAATAAAAAACAGGTTACAATAGTTACAAAAAGTAAGTAGCGCGCATTAGGAAAGAAACAAAATACTGGCTCTTTACATGGGGCATCAGACCGCTCACAAAGCATTTAATTATATTTAACAAAAAACATTACGTAATCTAATACATGTTCTATCGACCTTAGTGGTCAAAATTGTTGATATGGTGCGCAAAGGTGCACGCCTCGCGTTCAATATAATAAAGGTTCATTCTTCGCCATGACGCTAATGGTTGTTGTTTGCTGATTTCTGTTTGTGAACCTAGATCTTATTTAACATGGTGGCAGCGGTGTATTAATGATCAGAGGTAATCATTAATCAGTATATAAATGTTTATTGTTTGCAATAGTAAATAGACAACAATTACAGGGCTACGCCGTGCAATGGCAGCTAGAAATTTCCTTCCTGTACCCGAGCCGCTCGAGGTAGAAGGTAACATGGCTGCTAATTGGCAAAAGTTTCACCGGAGCTGGCGAAAGTATGAGTTAGCCACTAAATTGGCGGAAGAATCAGAGGAGGTCAGAGTGGCCACATTTTTAACAATTATAGGGACAAAAGCAATGGACGTATATGAAGGTTTTGAAATGGAGAAGGGAAAAGAAAGAAAGATGGAAGAAATATTGAGCAAATTTGAAAGCTTTTGTATTGAGAAAACGAATGAGACTTATGAACGCTATGTTTTCAATACTCGTGAACAGCAAGAAGACGAGGACATTGAAAAGTATATTACGAATCTGAGAAGATTAGCAAAAACATGCAGGTTTGAACGCCTGGAAGATAGCTTAATTAGAGACAGGGTAGTTCTCGGTGTTAGGCATGAATGTCTCAAAATGAAATTGTTACAAGATAGTAATATCACATTGGAAGACATTTGCAAAGCCTACGAGACAGCCTACAAACAGTTGAGGCAGATACAAGCCGACCCTCCAATCATTGATAAAGTATCAGCACCCTCAAGAACAAACGTTCGGAAAGGTGAATGCAGGTATTGTGGAAGGATTCACGAGTACATCAAGGAAAAGTGCCCTGCATGGGGTAAAATTTGCACAGCGTGCAAGGGTAGACATCATTTTGCCGTTATGTGCAAAAGAAAAATTCAGCAGATATCAGATGATATGTCTGACGATGAAAGACAGCTACAATCGGACACAAGAGATGAAGTCATGATGGTAGAAAATAAATGGTTGATGTCTTTAGAGAACCGCAAAACGAAAAGGATGACAGCAGTTATGACAGTGAATGGTCACCGTGTAAGGTTCCAAATGGATAGTGGAGCTGATGTAAATACCATCCAAGAAAAATACGTGAATAAGAATAAGATAGAAAAGGCAACACAGAGATTATTAATGTGGAATAAGACGGAAATGAGCCCCATAGGGAAAGCCACTCTAACGACAAGAAATGAGAAAACAAACGAAACATTTGAGGTGGACTATATAGTTGTACCAAATAATCTAACATGCCTTCTAGGTCATGAAACGTTAACAAGAATGAAGTTAATAAAAGTCAATAAAGATAGATTCATAGCACCAGCAATGAATGACCAAGAAGAAGAATGTAGTCCAAATTTTACTGGTGATTTGGGTAACTTAGGAGAAGTGTCTTTAAAGATTGATAACAACATTAAGCCCAAGGTTCTGCCGTGTAGAAAGATACCTATGGCTTTACAAGTAAGAGTTAAGGAGGAGTTAAAGACCCTAGATACTCATGGCACACTCATATATTTTGACCCAAACAAAGAGCTTATATTACAAGCAGATAGTAGCCAAAATGGGTTGGGAGCAGCGTTATTACAAGATGGCAGTCCAATAGCATATGCTTCTAGATCATTAACTGATACTCAGAAAAGATGGGCACAGATTGAAAAAGAATTGTTGGCAGTGGTTGTTGGTTTGGAAAGTTTTGACCAGTATACGTATAGCAGGACAGTTATAGTTCAGAATGACCATAAACCACTGGAAAACATCCTTCAAAAACCACTCCGTTCTGCTCCGAGAAGGTTACAAAGTTTAATGAAACGCCTTTATCGTTACGACATCCAGTTTCAATGTGTCAAAGGCGAAAATTTGTTCATAGCTGATATTTTGAGTAGAGACCCATCAGAGGAAAAGAGCGATGTCCCTGATGTTTGTGTCAACACAGTAGGACTGACCATACCAGATGCAGTGCTGGAGAAAGTCAGAATCGAGACAGAGAAAGATAGAACGATGCAAACACTTATCCAGTATATCCTAAATGGATGGCCAGACAAACATAGTAGTCTACCTGAACTCAAACAATATTTTTCACTAAGAGACATGTTAACATACGAAGACGGACTCTTGTTGAAAGGAGAACAAATAATAATACCGATATCACTTCGTAAGGAAATAGAAGAAAAACTCCATGCAGCACACCTGGGATTGGACTCAATGAAAAAAAGAGCAAAAGAAACAGTTTTCTGGCCTGGATTATCAGCTCGAATAAAGGAAATAGCCAACTCATGTTACATTTGTCAGAAACACAAACCAGCAAATCAGAGAGAAGAATTAATACAGCACGAAATAGGTTCTAGTCCATGGGACAAGATTGGAATTGATTTATTCCAAATGTGTGACCAACAATATCTGGTTATAGCAGACTATTATTCAAATTTCATAGAGGTAGAAAACATGCAGTTGACAACAACACACGCAATTATAAAGAAACTGAAAGTTTTATTCGCAAGATATGGGGTGCCGAAAGTCTGTATATCTAATTCCGGACCTCAGTTCACATCGGAATATTTTTCCAAATGTATGATGGAATGGGGAGTGATTCATTTGAAATCCTCCCCAGGACACCATCAATCCAATGGAAAGGCAGAGTCAGCAGTTAGAATTGTGAAGAACAAATGAAGAAATGTAGAGAATCAAAGTCAGATGCTTATGAAGCTCTTCTGGAATTTATAAATACTCCAAGGCAAGACACTAATCTAAGCCCAGCTCAGATGTTTTTTGGTCGGATGACTCGAACACTGATACCAAACAAAAGGAGTAACATTAAGATTTCTACAGGTCATGAGAACATTATGAGAAGGAAAGAAAAACGTCAGATGACTGTAAAAACATCTTATGATAAGAAGTCAATAAATTTAAGTCAGCTGAGATCAGGACAGCTGGTCTATTTCCAATCTCCGAATGACCCTACATGGAGACGTGGAAGAATCCAGTCTCAAGTCAACCAGAGAGCATAAATTATTCGAGGTGACAATGGTGCATTGTACCAAAGAAACAGAGTGCATATCAACCCGAACAGAGAAACAGAACAACAAGATATATTCCCCGATACTGATGACAATTTACAGGACAATAAAACTTAGAATGAACTCATTCGCCACTCATTAACTCGCCATTCCCTGCGACCAAGAGATCAGTTGAAGAAACCGACAAGATTCAATGACTATGTGTCTTAATGAACTATTGAATGTTGATTTTTAGATTCTATTCATTGAAGCGTACATATGTATATGATGTTTTGTTGTTTATGTTGTTGTGGTTTTATTTTATTTTTTATTTTTTATCATACTCCCCGAAATGTTTTTTTTTTTTTTTTTTTAAAGAAAAGGGGATGTTGATATGTTAGTATATATTTTACTTGTTACTAATGTAAATTTCTCATCAGGCGTGTATGGGAGTTGAATGTATGTGTTCCAGAATTTCGACAATCAATCGGTCATCAGACTTGTATTTTTAAGTCCAAAGACTGTTTCTGGTTCTGTCTTCAAGAACTTAATACTGATTGATAGCTGTTAGTTAATAGTTGGAATCTGAAGCGTAGTAGGTCATATATTTATTAATCCGTTTGCGGCAAAAGATATTTTATTAACAGCAAGAACATCCATTACACCTACATTATTGATGTTTAGATCTACTGATAAATAGATCAAAGAGCATAAGGAAACCAAATATAGACGAGAACTCATCCACACCCTACTACCAAAAAAGAAACATAAATGGATTTTGTGTTCGATTGATTGTAACAAACTGGTCACCTTCACGCGTTTTTTTTTCTTTGGGCAGTGTTTAGTGTGCAGACAAAAAAAAACAACACATTGGCATGGTCAGTCAAGCAAATAGATAGGCTAAATTATCCGTACACTAGTTACAGAGGTCAAGTGTTTCTTAACATTCTAGCATATTATGGTGCTTTAGATCAATTTATTTTCTACGGTCAATTTATTTTCTGTGATGTTTAATTTTATTGTAAGGTTTTCCTTTAGGCCCTATATATTAAGTCAATAGGATTAAGCAATGAAATTAGCTTTCTGTCTAAAGGTTTTAAAACTAGGAAAAAACTACATACACCCATACATTTCTCTCCAAGTAAACAAACTTAGTGTCATCATCTGTTGACCTATAGACAATGTCAATATATCTTAACAATTTGCGTTAATCCATTCTGGCTTAAGAATGGTCAATGTCTATTATACATTGTCATGGGTTAAACAAATAAGAAGTTAAGGGTGTTGAGTCTCTTGAGCCCTCCCTTAAAGATACCACTGGTCAGTGTCTGTTTGGCTTGTAGTCCAGCCTTCTAATTGAGACTTATTTCAAAGTAAACAAACTTATTACCCGGCCAATAGTATAAAAGGTGTGGCTTGTGGTCCTTTAACCATTTGATTGACAACCTATCTCATAATAAACAAACCCAAACTAGATTAACCTTATAGAGAGATGGCTTGTAGTCACGCCCCCTAATAAAAATTCTTCTCCAAGTAAACAAACTTAGTTCCCTCTTAAGATAGACCTCTAGACAGTGTCAACAGGTTGACATCTGGATTAATGTGGTCAGCTGCCTATCTGTGATCTCAATGTTATGGACTAAACAAACGTATGGCGTATCTGGAAAAGAATTTGCGCGCGGAGGCGCCTAACAATATTATAAGAAATACAGGTACTACGCTCTAGTTTTTACTATCCGGTTTACTATCCGGTAGTGATATATATATAGATATTATAGCTTTTATATAGCGCCACTTTCATGCTTATAGCATGCTCAGAGCGCTTTGGTCCAATCTCATTTGTGGACCAGTGGGGGGGGGGGAGGGGGTATCTAGGAGTAGGTTTCCCGTGCTGCCTTTGGGCGCTCAGTAAACACAACTCTGCCCGAGTCGGGTGTCGAACCTCGAGCCCCCTTCTAGGTAGCCAAGCAAGCCAAGCTCAAGCCGCACTTAGCCTCTCGACCACGCTTCCACGCTAGTGATATTCGACCGGAGCCGAATAGTGCCGGATAGTGAAAAAGTGCCGAATATTCGGCCGGAGCCGGAGCGACTATCCGGTACACCCCTAATATATATATATTTAAACATTGTACATTGTATATTAAATCTGGTTACAATTGTATTAAACACAAATGTTACATATTCAAATAATAATAAGCCTTGTCTTCTGCTCCTTCGCTACGCAGCACCAGCTGTGACCTACATATTTTGGCAAATTCAGCTCAGGAATAATCATTGTCTGCCTGCCAGGGCCGGTCCTGCATGTAGCGGGGCCCTATCCGAAACGGATTGCACGGGCCTACTTTGGGTTGTGATAAGGGTAATAAGTGAAAATTAAGAATTTGTATTACAAAAAATACATACATATCTGCATTTTATTTATAGTTTACTAAGTACAAAGTCACTGTCAAATTAACTTTACGAGCCATCTACAGTAGAAAGTACTTTACCAACAAAAAGACGATAAACATTCAGATCTGCCTTTTAGATTGACTAGAGACTAGCAAAATATCGCTTTTTTTGTCTAAGAGGTCGAGATAGATTTAGATGTATATACTAAAGTAAATGAAGTATTTGAACTTCTTGTTTTGGTTAAAATTTGCTTATTATTATATTTTATTAAATGAAAAGTAACAATGCCGTTTCGTTTTTTTTTATCGCGAGTAGGATTAGCGTTTTCCATTTTGAATGACATCCCGAAATGATAATTTTGTCTGTTTTAAGAAGATTTGCATCAGTTGTCAGAAGATTTTAATAATTTTAGGAGATTTTCATGACTTTTTCTTATTTTGTATAGTTTCACAAGAATTTTAGGAAACCTTTAATAATCAGTTAAAATGGTTAATAGTGCAACAAAAATATTCTTTGACAAATATAGCTGCAATTATTTCCTTTCCTTGACTGTATATAGCTCCTCCTTCGTGTTCGAAGATGAGCACATTTCTCATTTCCTATGGACTCGAAGATGGCTGTCAAGTCCAATCCTCGCTTTGAAAAGCCGGCCGCATATGTGGCGTGGGTGGGTTTTGTCAGTTGCAGATGGGCTTGCTGTTTCTCTCTGCTTTCTGTTGGTTCGGCGCTCTATCGCACTGGCCACTCTTCTTCCTTCAAATCTTGAGACTCCGAGACTCACAGCTTCTCGCCATGCGGAGCGATCTAGAGCTAGTGCTTCCCAGCCATGAATGTCCTTGAGTGTAATATTTATTTAAATGTTAATACATTTCTGATGAAGACATAACACATGCGATTTAAATGAGGCTGTGTTGGTGAAATAAGCTTTTAAAAGTTATTTTTTTTAGTGGTGAATGAAAGTAAGACAAACATACAAACCAAACAAAAAATGTAACAGGCTTCTACGTTATGAGTGCTACCATTAAAAAAAAATCTTTATCACTTAAAACCTTCTGGTCAGCCATGTTTTGATTTTAATTGTATTAGTTTGTGGTATTTTAACCACCTCTTTGACCAAATTTTTAACCAATTGACTGTAAATTAAGTGTGTTAGAAGCAGGAACTAAATCACGTGACCGGATGTGCAAATAAGTGTGACATTTATCATGACACACGCTGTGACTCACACTCACTTGTCTCGATTTCGTTACTTCTGTAGATGCAATGGATTGCACCAATGACAGTAAAACTTCCATTTAATTTAGCAGTCTGGTTTGAGTAAACATTTTATATTCAATGAACATGACAACCCGTTGAATTGATGATTCCTTATTATTAAATATTTGGATTACTTTAGAAATCTATTACATTACTATTTAAGCTACTGACATAAACCAAACTGAATTTAAATGAATATATCTACGACAGCCTTTAATCTATCTGTCGTTCTATGAATCTATCTATTTAGTTATGTAGGTAGCTATCTTACATTCTGTGTATATATTGATCTGAATTAGGAGGTAGCTATCTGTCTTCCCATGTAGCTATTCATCTAGCTAGTTATGTAGCTATCTGTCTTTCTACGTATCTAGGGCATATCTATCTAGCTATTTAGGTAGCATTCTTTCTTTCTATATATCGATCTAGCTAGTTATGTAGCTATCTATCTGTCTTTCTATGTATGTATCTAGCTATGTATGTATATATGGCTAAAAAAGATATGAGTACTTTACTTTAAAACTGCTCATAAATGCCATATAATAAAGTACACAAAATGGCAAGTCACAAATTTTCATTTCATGAAAATCTTTTATCAATAAAAGGGGGGGGGGTGAGAAAATTTTTTTTTTAGGATTTGAATAAGAGATTGACTCATTACAAAACTATTAAGTCACTTAGATAATTATTATAATACATCAGTTAGGCTAGGTTCACTCATAACGAGACATTCCCTTTAACCTAACTTTCACCAATCTTTTTGCTTGCTGGACCACTGGGGCACCACACAAGATATGTGATTTTTATCTCCATTTTTCTCTGTCCTTTGTCTTTGATAAAATTTCATTCTAATATTCTTTCTGAAAATATTGATAACTGCATTTTACCTACCTGGGTGGATCACTTTAGTTTGTGTTTCCACATGGGAGCCACATGCGGAACGCCGAAGTGTTTTATGCGGCCCGCGAAGACCCAAATAAATCATTGTAAATATCTATAGAAATTATGGAAAATTTTTAGAATTGTCATTTGTAATAAAGAGGCCAAAGAAACATTGTCTCTAAATGTCTTTCTAAAGAGTTTGAATAGAAAAACGAACATTATATTTAATAACAATACTATATAAATTCAACAAAAGACATAAGCCCTGGCCAGTATGTATTCAATGCTATGGACAACTGTGTACAAGATGGCAAGGGTAACAACTGATGGAGCTTTGACTGAACAAAAACAACCTTTTTAATTAAATAAAGAAAATATTCCAACCATAAACTAGTAACTGGAAAGCTTACACTATGTTACATTAAAGTCACAGTAACTTAAAGGACACCCTATACCAAATCAAACTTACTCTTAGAGGGTCGTACTAGGCATAGTCAAAGTATCTAAGATTGTTAAAGGGCTCGCTTAATGTGATGTATGATATTACAGAAAAGGAATAGCGAAACTTCTACTCAATGTGTTCGAAGTACACTAGGTCTTTAATAAATTGCATAATTTTATTTTTTTTCCTTTATTTTGTATATTCTTATAGTATTCGGAGCCACCAAAGTCATTTCGCTATGGCGTCCAATTATCCATGGCCGGTCCTGACTGGCAGTTCCGAAAAGTATGTGAAGAGTTGGAATTAAAACATTCTGATGTTCGGTAACACAGTTGTATTCACTGGCCAATCATTAGATCAATATGGAATCTCAAGGAAGAAATTGTTAGGAGTCCTTGGTGGACAATAACTGTGACCCTTTCCTAATATATCTAATGAAGAGTTGAAGACAGACTTCATGCTTATCATCGGAAGCATTGTAATTTGTTGTTTGCATATGAAATGTATGTGCATCCTAAATCTTTTCAAACGAAACATATATATATATATATATATATATATATATATGTGTGTGTGTGTGTAAGTGTGCGTGTGTGTGCTGCCCGCCTAGTCCCCAAATTTCATTGATGCAGCCCTCGGTTGAAAAAGGTTGCCCACCCCTGGTCTAGGGGACTCATAGATCATAGTTTGAGAAGCACTGAGATATACGGACATTCCCAAGAAGCAACTTCCTGGTTGCAAACAATAACACTTTGTTGATGTTTAGAACACTTGTAATGAAACTCAAAGTACTGTAGCTTTGCCACTACATGTACAGGCACAGAAACATTATAAGCGTCATTATCTTATCCGGTGAAGAAACGTCTGTGATGTTAAAGAAAAGATAAGACGAGTGTCTAAACACGGGAATATATTCAAAAACAAAAAACAAGCACTAAACGTAATATATAAATTGAACAGGGACGTAGATAGGGCTTTCGGGATCGACCTCTTTGAGGCCCCATGGATTTTGTCATTTTACATCATGACATCAGATAATGTACTTAACAAATACATAAGCCTACATTCAAAATTGGCACAATATATCAGTAAAATTAACAAGAAATAATCATTAATAATCTTTAATGTATGATACCTTTGTTCAAAGGCGAAATTGACAAATCACAATTCACATCGCATCACATCGTGATTTCTGTGCAGAAAAGGAATCTATAATATCATATGCATCGATACTTTCTAGTGTGTGTGACTTCACTGACACTAAAGTCATGCTAATCCTTACTTGTTTCATTTTGCACCTAAGATAGTTTTTGATGACCTCGAACTTTGAGTCTAGCTTAAAGAATGAAACCTGTCTCAGTTCTCTACTGCCACTACATCCTGTACATTGTCCACTCCAAATATGTCAAAACTTTATGCCCCGTCTTGTTGTTAGGGGTGTGTGGAGAGAATGAATATTACTTTACTATTGCTTTGTTTGTGATGTTGATAGTTGTATCCCCTTGTTTAAGTACACCCAGGTTATATATGAATAGTCTTGCATGTGTTATAAACTAAATGATTAAGTCTTCGTTGAATGCTCGAGAGAGTGTGTTCAGTTAGTAAGTAAGAGTTGAAGCATATTAAGTACTAATTGTTCTTACTTGTGTGGCAAGTATTAATTATTTTCCAAGCCAAGCCAAAACAATAAAAAGGAACCTGACACTTGTCTATGGAAAAACCTGTTAGCAATTAAACTTATCATCTAAGCAGTGACGCCACTCAGACAACATAACAAAAAAGCATAAAAAACATACTAACTCCAACACTAACTCCAACTATCTACAACACAAAAAAAATGTATAACACAGTGAACGACTAGTATTTAAATAAATTTAAAAAGACAACAAAAATGCCAAAAACGAAGTGGGGAAAATCTTAGAAGTGAACAACCATCCGCTCCGTTATAACTACCTCAAGTCTAATGGGCGACTTTTTTCAATTAAGACTGGATTGAAACGGGAAAAAAAAAACTCACTTTTTATAGGGGGTACACCTCTTGTACTTTTGTTTACCATTACAACTATTACTATTAATTAGATCATGTACCAACATTTTATTATACAACATGTATAGAAAGAAAACTCAAATGTAATAGGAGCCAGTGGGTTAATTAATGTTACGTCAATCGTATGTATATAGGTTAACCTTTCTAACCTACTTCTTTAAAAGCATGTGACGAGAGCCATGACTGATAAAGACATGCTCTTCTCATGTGCGTGCTTGCTTGGAGTAATTAATAAAAACGCCCTAAGACCGGCCCTGCTTTTTCGGTAATAATGTATTTGTGTTACTGGTTGACTAGAGAACGTGAAAAAGATTAAGATGTCTATTTATAGAGTTAGAGACGTACTATAGTAGACTTTTTACTAGAGCGACATCTAGTGACGTCCATGAGATTATTGTGAACTTTAAAAAAATCGACTGTTAAAATCTGTGTAGTGACAGATTTGATTGTGGCCAATTCTGTAATAGATTTCTCTAAAAAAAAAAGTCGTAACTTGCAGATAATTGTTTATATTACGGTGTATGGAAACAGAGTGGTAAAATGTTTGTCTTACGTATAGGAGTTCCTGGGTTTGAAACCCGGTATACTGGGATTTAAATTTTTGGATCTAAAGGGCGCCTTTGAGTCCACCCAACTTTAATTGGTACTTCATGATTTTGGTTAAATTTGTAATAGCGTTTGATCATTGCTCTGGCCCACATGACACCCTCGTTACCACAGAAAAAAAGGTGACCTTTACATGATTTGTTCAATAGATAGATCAGACGGTCTGAAAGGAAACTACCTTACACAAAATTACCGCACACAACACTACCACATTCAACATAACCTTACACAACACTACCACACACAAATACTACCCCACAAACACTAGCACACACAACACTACCTCACACAACACTACCTCACACAACACTATCTCACACAACACTACCTCACACAACACTACCTCACACAACACTACCTCACACAACACTACCTCACACAACACTACCTCACACAACACTACCTCACACAACACTACCTCACACAACACTACCTCACACAACACTATCACACTCTAATATCATCTTTAAATGAACAAATAATGTCTCAGTTAAGACTGAAAAATCTTAAAAGACAACCACCACACGCTCTATTATAACTACCTCAAGTGAGCGACTTCTGTTAATCAAGACTAGATTAGAACGGTACAAAATATCTTTCCTCTTTCACATTGCCAGTCTTACAAAAAGCGGATTGTGATAGGCCCCTATCAGCTGGTGGGCCATATAGGAGAATCGGTTAAATTGGTTTAAGGCCGGTACTCCTTATTTGGTTATATGATGTAAGCGTTACTCTTTCAGTAAAATGTCTGTCTAGTGTTAAGCAGTGGCGTCACTATTGTCGGTGTCACCTGGTGCGGTTATCTCAATTAGTGGGAATATTTAGTTGGCTTTGAATTCTTAAAGGTACATCTTTACAGTGACAGACTCGACAGTGGCACAGTTTGTAATAAAAGTGTGTTATGTTATAAAACGTTGGTCTGTTATTCTGTAATAGAAGTCTGTTATGTTATAAAACGATGGTCTGTTATTCTGTAATAGAAGTCTGTTATGTTATAAACATTGGTCTGTTATTCTATAACAGATATCTGTTATGTTATAAAACATTGTTCTGTTATTCTGTAATAGATGTCTGTTATGTTATAAAATGTTGGTCTGTTATTCTGTTATAGAAGTCTGTTATGTTATAAAACGATGGTCTGTTATTCTGTAATAAAAGTCTGTTATGTTATAAAACGTTGGTATGTTATTCTGTAATAGAAGTCTGTTATGTTATAAAGCGATGGTCTGTTGATCTTATGGTGTATGGTGACACGGTGGCCAAGTGATCAATTTCTTAAAGTCCACTCCGCTCTAATGGGTACTTAAGGTTTGTTAAGTAAAATAAATGGCTGTTGGTCGTCGTGCTAACCACTTGACACACTCTTTAACCCTGACCCAAAACAGATAGACATTTACATGATCTGCCTCAGAGATCATAAATTCTGAAAGTGAAATTTCATTTTACATACTTCTAATGTATAGACTAAGTT
>JADKLZ010000728.1:366042-376491 GCA_021533235.1 Biomphalaria straminea | reverse complement strand
TGTGATGCTAAAAATGGATCAAACTGACTGACCAACTCCAGCAACCCTAGATAATTTCCATTTTGTAGAGATCCAAATGTTTCATTTGTCTTTCTAAAAGACAGACCACTCTCAGCCATTGTACAAATAACCGCTACTGATCGACTCAAAATATGTTCCCAGTAACTGTATGCCTCATTAATTTGCTCTTGTAGCTTTTGTAGTAGACCAAAGCCTATGAAAATGTGATGAAATGTACAGCCATTTAATGTCACGTTAGCAGACCAAAATGGAAGCGAATTAGTTGCTAAACATTAGTGCGTTACGTAGCACAAAAATCTCGTATAAAAGTAAAAAAATAGCACAAAATGCCTCGAAGAAAAATAGCAAAAAATTGGATGGGAATATTTTACCCCCAGGTTGTGGGACCAAGGTTAAATAATGTGCGATTCAATATTACATTTGCGTTTGCTAATGTCATGTCGATTTCGCGCGGCTACCGGGACAATATACACATTTTTCTTGCGGACTTGTGGTGCCCCCCAAACGCTTGGTGCCCTAGGCACGTGCCTTGTTTGCCTAATGGTTAATCCAGGCCTGGAGAAATCGGTTAAATTAGTCTAAGGCCGGTACTCCTTATTTGGTCATATGGTGTCAGCGTTACTCTTTGAGTAAAAAGTCTATGTCTAATGTTAAGCAATGGCGTCACTAGGGTCGGTGTCACCCGGTGCGGTTATCTCAGTTAGTGGCATTGAATTATTGTGACATTTATTTAGTCGGCTTTGAATTCTTAAAGATACAACGTCTTTACACTTACAATGACAGACTCGACAGTGGCACACTCTGAAATACAAGTCTGTTATGTAATAAAATGTTAGTCTGTTATTCTATAAAAGAATTTTGTTATGTTTTAAAACATTGGTCTGTTATTCTGTACTAAATGTGTGTTATGTTATAAAATGTCGGTCTGTTATTCTGTAATAGAAGTCTGTTATGTTATAAAATATTGGTCTGTTGATCTTATGGTGTATGGAGACGTGGTGGCTAAGTGATACATTTCTTAAAGCCGCCTCTAAGTCCACTCTAATTCCACTCTAGGTCCACTCAGCTCAAATGGGTACATAACGTTTGTTGAGAAAAAAAGGCGGTTGGTCATTGTGCTAGCCGCTTGACACACTCTTTAACCCTGACCTAAAACATATTGACATTTACATGATCTGCCTCATAGATCAATAAGTTCTGAAAGTGAAATTTCATTTTACATACTTCTAATGTATAGACTAAGTTCTTACAGTTTAGTCAAGCATCAAGGCTCATTATCAAAGTCTTGTAGATATACGTGGCTTCAATCAACTAGTACATCATTACAGTAGTCACTCATTAAACTGTCTATCTGGTGTCTCTTTTAGTCATGTTAATATTATTCGTATGTAGAACTGCTTCAAGGTAATCACAACTTTCTATAGAGATTAATAAAACATTCTCGCTCGAGAGCAGTGATTCCCAAAGTGGTCCATATGGACCCCAGGGGTCCACGAGGACTTTCAGGGGGTCCACGAAAGTGAAAAAAATAATTGGGGGTCCATGACATCCAAATAGGGGTCCATGACATCCAAATGGGGGTCCACGAGAGTGGAGCTCATTTAAGAAGGAATTGAGTTTAATATAAATCTCACATAAATGGAATCACCTATTATATCATACAAATATACATTATTTATACTTTATTATAGCTAGGCCATGAAATATTTAATGTATTATCGGAATGAAAAACATAATTTAAATTTTAATACCTCATTTAAATAGCTTAATTTGGTCTAGATGTAACTCATATTTAACATGGCTGAATCTAAATACAAAATAAACGGTAGCGTTAATTTTCAATTTTTTTTTCCTTTTCTCGTTGAACTTATATTGCCTATGTGTCTTTTATTTAACATTTAATGTAATGACACCATGAAACCACCTAAGCTGGAGGATCGTTGGAGACAAAGCCACCCTGATAAGATTTGAAAAAAACTATTGAACACTCCATAATAAAGTTGAGAAAAAGATCTACAATTGACAAAATATTTCTTTTTAAATTTTAAGGAAAATATAATGGTTTGCTGTGTCTTAAAATATCTTGCAAAATTATGAAAATGACATACGATTGGCAAAAAAAAAAAATGAATGATTTAGCCAGCCGCTGAAGTTTTATAACTATTTTGTACACAAACCTGCATCTGATATTTGCTAAGAATTCTTCTTAGCAACAAATAGTTCAAAGGTCTATATATAAACCGAGTTGTGCCTGTTATGAACCATTTTTTGGCACATGTTCGTTTATTTATGGATAAAAAAATTCACGAAAACTGATAATTGACAATAAAGTCGAACACATTTGATGTTTTGAAGGAATCGTTCGAAGAAAAAGCAAACCCTGTAACTGTTATATCAGTAGCAACAAATGGAGCAGTAGTAGATCTTGATTGCATGAATATCTTCAATTTGTTATAAACGCAGTTATGACAAACGAAATACGCAATTACTTGCTCAAATGTGAAGAGAACATGACAAGAACATTCATCACTTGAATCACAAAGCACCAGGCGAGGACCAGATTACAGCAGAACTAATGCTCAGCACAAAGGAGTACGTGATGTATGTGTGAAAAATTGTTTTATTTAATTTAATAACCATATTTGCATAGTGTAGTTTTGTCTAGTTATAACTTTAACAAAAAGAAATGTAGACTGTACAGCGTTAAATATTTGAAATTGAACTTTATTACTTCCTTGTCAAACAAGAGAGTGTTAATGTGCAATTTTTATGATGCAGTGCTCCTATTTCTTCTCTGTGGTTGTCATAGAGCTCATTAGTTATAATGATCTTAATTTGTATTTTTTTTTTCTCCATTGAGCCATTCGATAAGTATTCCAGCTCCTTCGTTCGTGGTGGCTCTCTGAGAGCAATCCATGAAAAACACCTCTTTGTGAAACCTTTTAGTAAAACAACAAATCTCAATATAAAAAATAATCTCCGTAGCAATGGAAGTCGAGCTTGCAAACCTTTAAAAACAAAAAGTTTATTGATAGTAAACGATACATATTAACTGTTACATAATGAGTTTAAATTTCAATTTTTTATAAATGTATTGTAAAAAAAAAAATTAAACTTAAAATGTAGTTTCAAATTACTTTTTCACTCCTCATGTCACTGGTTTGAAATTATTTAAACAAAATGTGTAAGTTGAAATTGATGAATTTTCAAAAATGTAATATAACTTAAACAGGGGGTCCACGGAAAACCAGAAAACATGTTAAGGGGTCCACAAGACAAAAAAAGTTTTGGAACCACTGCTCTAGAGACTTTGGACATTAATTTAATTTTTATATTTTTTTTTAAGGTTATTTAGTACTATGAAGTAATTAGCACACATTATTTATTTGTTTTGTTACCAACATTGCCTACTCTTCGATAAATTTTTGATTGCACAGTTAAAATATACTGTACAAAATCAACTGTTTTTGGTTACATGAAAAGACAACTGTGTTCTTATTGTTAAAAGTAAGAATTAATCAGTTATCTACCTTGAAAAGCAAATGGCCGCGCGATGAAAATGAACTTAAAGTTTGATGTCAAATAAACGCTAGAATTTTTTATTTTTGCATTTAATTTTCAATTTATTTTATTTTGTATGTAAAATGTTTTTTTGAATTTTAGATGACATTTTAAATGATATAAGATATAATTTAAATCTAGTAAGTTGTTTAGCGCCAATCTATCTGATCGTCGATAGCTAGTTCTAGATCTACACTTGGTAGATTTTTTTTCAACAGATCTTTATAATTGTAAATCTTAATTACAAACAACAACATCGATGAAAAAGGAAACAAAACATTCTAAATTTAAAGACAGTTTAAACATTTTATTTACATACCAGAAAAAAAGTTGACAAAATCATTAAAAAGTTTGTTTGTTTTTATTTTCAAAATGTTTTTAGTGAATAAACACATAAATATTTATCACAAAGTATAAATGTATTTATCTCCAGACTAAAGAGACATTTGAGTTTGATGTTCAGAATGTCAAGGGTTCTCAAAGACATCTTCATGGTGGAGCTGGACAACTCACAAGGGAAACAACTCACTAGACAAGACCAGCTCCACAGTAATTTAATCCAGACTTCAAACTTCCACTGTGGACAAGATCAAACAAAGTCCAGAAGTCATTATACCCCAGACAGTGGACATGTGCTCCACTACTTCCTGGACATGTACAAGTGGTATAAGTAAACTTAGATCTGTTACCCACCTTTAGTATGTCCTTCCATTGACCAACACTGACCTGTTTAGAACATCCATGAGGATGTGACACTATAAAGGTAAACTTGTGTTGAGAGCTAGAGGCAAAGTATTTGTTATAGACTTTCTTAAAGACATTTCCATAATGTTTCTCAATTTCCATCAGTTTATTTCCTAAAGTTTGATCACATGTCACACATTTCAACTCACACCAGTCATCCTCAATGTTTACATAATTAACACTAACCTTATCAACACTGACTACTGGACATTCATCTCTATCATAAAACAATCTCAAGGTCGTGTGGTTGGCCTCAATGTCATCAAAAACCAAATGTCTGGCTGTGGTCACATCAAACTCCCACCACACATTGCTGGGTGAGTCTGAATATTCACATTTTCTACACCAACACTTTGTGTAGGCAGTACGTCTATAACCTCCATCTTGCCAGACTCCATCTTGAAACTTGTTTACATGCCCCACTCTTCCACTTCCTGTCCTCAAGTTTCTTCTCTCTCTCATGTTATAAAATGGATATGGTTGAGTTGTCTCTGGCCAAAACTTTGGTCTGTGTGGACTGGACATTCTAACATCAACTCTAACTGTCAGGTCAGCTGTAACTTTGATGAATTCATACAAATCATTGTCTTGAAGATCTTCAGGTAAATGTTTCAAGGTGAATGTATCAACAGGTATAAACTGTCTATGACCTGGATTCTTCTTACAGTCAACAAGATATTTGTGTAGATCAGCTTCTCCACCTTCTGACTCCTGAGTTTCATGATCACCTGGAGAACAGGGAAATAAACTTGATCCAATGTTTAGAACACAATGTACAGTATTGAGTCAAACAAGAGATATCTATAAATAGATCAAGTCTAACTCATGTGTTGATCTTAACAGTTTTATACACTAAGAAATAAAATCAATAGTTACCAATTAGTGGACCTTCAACATCATTTGACTGGATTTTGGACTGGTCACTGGTGAAATTATGAGAATCTGAAAGGGTAAGATATAAATACAATTACTATTGTAACATTTTATTTTTTAGTATTATTATTATTATTATTATAAAAAAAAAACTATTACATCTTTTTTATAGTATTATCAAATAGACTGGTGCAAAAAAATTATATTTTTCAACATTTACAAACCAAAATTTACCTGTATCTTGATTCTCATTCCTAAGACTGGAAAAATCTGCTAGGTCAGTCTGATCTGAAATAGTTTAAATACATGTGTCAGCCAGGTTATTTTTTTTCTTCTGAAACACTAAGATATTTTTCAAAATACTGCATTGTTCCATAGAAAAGAAACTAAATATTTAAGATGTAATCTATACATTCTAGAAGCTGAACATAAATGTAACTTTGCAATAACTTGAATTTAACATGCTCACTATTATTGTGCTTAATTCTAGTGACAAAAATAAGAATAAAATGAAACCATATAAATAGTTTTAAACGTAGGTATTGTTTTACTCTGATTTCATACCATTAAGTCCACTGGTGTCTTGAGGAAAACTAAGGTGTTTACTGTTCTAGAAAATAGGACAAAATATGTACATTAAATTGCTTTGGTAGAATAGTTTTTAATTAGAGTTTCAATTGACTTTAAAACTACTTTTTGAGTACTAGATCTAGATTCTAAATCTATATAAGAAATTCCTTAAAAGATACAAGAAAAAAATAAAAGTGAAAACTAGCCAAAAAAAAAAAAAAAAGAAAATTTTAAGTAATTAAAAGTCAAATAACAAAAATATATAGAAACACAAATAAAAAAATAGATTAGTCTAGGATTCCTCATGTATATTATTTTCAATAAGACCAACAATATCCCTATTTTAAACATTGGGATAATTTTTATCTAGATCTGGCAGTGTAATATGTAATACTAGTTGTGTCTCCATAGTCTTGGGTTTGAGTCCTGCCCACTATATCCCCATTCATCCTGCCTTAAGTTTTGCAATAAGAATAAAAATATGTAGCTGCATCTACATTTTAAAATGCACATTTTATTTCTTATGTAGTAGATTTCAATTATTTTTAATGAAGATATTTACAATTTTAGAACTAGTCCAGATCTTATAGGCCTACTTTTTGTTTATCTTTTAGTCACTTTTAACTTTTAGATTAAGAATTTTTGATTTTATACATACATATTAACCTTTATTTCAATATAGGAAGACCTATAACTAAATTCTAAATATGGATAGATCAATAGACTAGATTTTGTATGAATAAAGTATTAATAGATCTAGAATGTTGATTTCTCTTTCTAATTCAGGAAACCCTTCCATTTTTTACTGACATGGGGAAGGAGCATTTGTACAAATTTGTTCTAAGTTATAAATATTGCAATATGGTAATTAGGCTGAACGGTAAAGCGCTTGGCTTTTAAACCGAGTTTCCTGGTTTAGTTTAGGCTACCCGATATTGGGAAAAGTAAAGGTAGTTGAGCGGGCCACTAGACACCCTCGTTAACATTAGGGCACTTAGGCTATAGTTTAGAAAAAGATGACCTTAACATCGTCTGACCTACATATCTTGATTGCAAGGTCTGAAAGGATAATTTTTACAAGAAATACAAGTCTCTAACACTTGATAGATCTATCGGCTATGTAGGCTTTCTGAATATGGATCTAGTAGAATATTATTTAAATCTAGATCTATAAATCATCATTTAGATTGATTAGATAGCATGCATCAATTCTAGATCTATTTTAGCAAATTTGATCGATTTATTCCAATATATTATAAATCAATGTTTAATTTAATTTAGATTTATTGAGATTTAAAATTGTTTACAATATTTAACAACTGAATCCATGGAAATATATATAATTGTTTATGTTGCTATCGTTCTAGATCTCTATAAGCTAACCTACTTAAGTCTACTCTAAATCTAGATCTAGATCTAGACAAGCTAATCTACAAAAGGAAGAAGAATGGATTTATCGGCTGCAGTATTCGTGTTACACGTAATCGACACATTTATTTATGCTTACATTTCTAATCTCTAAAACAATATGATCGAATACATTAGTTATTTAACAAAAGTATAGATTTAGATTTAGTTTTAAGATTTGTAAAACATATATAGAGCCCTACATATGATCATGAATTAGTGCTATCATTTTACAAACACCATAAACATTTTTATATAGATGGTTTATCAAGACAGCTAGTTTTAGATTCTTGTAACAGAATTGAATTTTAACTCAAAAGTAATCGCATTCATGTAAAACCAGATTTTTCTGCACTTTGAAATAGCAAATTACAATTTAACTTATCTTCTTCTTATCTTATATTTATACAGACATTACTTCAAAAAGAAGATGATGACGTCCTACGTGTCATAAATTTAGTCATGCATGTTAATCAACGATTTAAATTCTACCAAGTCATTGGTTTTCCTAGCTGGCTCGACAGACAACATATTACATGCTCTAATTGCATTCTTAATTTATTATTGTGATCATAAGAATCAATAATAGATAGTGATGCTTATAATTCTCATGCTATTTTATAGACGGTCTAGCTTCGCTAAGCAGAAACAAAATTAATTGTAGTCACTTTAATGATTTTAAAATGACAACAAATTTTTTTTTTTTTTTATAAAACCCTATCTGGCATGTTAAAGATGAGCATGAAATGGAGAAACAAAGTATGAGATAAAAATGTTTGGTTTTCTTCTAGTCTACATCTTGTAATTATCTACTTCCTAGTCAAAGCCTCAAGTAGAACGACGGGGGATGGAAGCTTGTGTCATGCCTATATATACATAGTTAGTTTCTCTGCTAGATGTGTAATTTTTTTGCACAATTATTGTGCGCTGTTTCCCAGGACGCACTATGTTGACGTCATCGCTTCTTTTTGTTTTGCTTGGGTAGCAGATTTTCGTCTGGAGTTATCTGTTTGTTGTTTTTTTCCCCCAGTATTGGGGAGGCAGGCTTGGGACTAATGTGTGATTTGTAGTTGCATGGACTCTACTTGGCTATTATCATTAGCACTGGGTTGTGGGTATCGCGAGGCTGGAGTGGACAGTTGGCACTGTGAGTAAGGTGTGCTTGACTGTTAACTAGATCTATGTTGTTTCACTTAACATAGGAGCTCTGATCAAGTATTTTCTCTTATTTATTATCATCTTTTAGGCCTAGATGTCATATTTTAACCTCGAATCATTGCTTGACATTAATACTTATGAATTTACACTCCAATTGTCAACTTCTATACGTTGACATATTGTTGTTACTGTCAGGGGTGCCCGGGCAGACGAACCACGGCCAAAAACTACAACCCCGGTAGCGGGCAGGGTATGTACCCGGAACTATAGAGACGACTGACAGCGTGACCTACGTGACCTATTTCAAAGGTGTCGGCGACAGTCCAGCGCGCATGACCCTATGACCAGGCACTTATCCAAAAAGCTTCAGGTGTCTATCATTTCTCTATGGTCGAAGGATTAGTTTGCATGGTACTGCGTCGTAGGTAAGTGGAATTTCCATTTCCTGGGTCACTGGTTCGTGCATCGGTCGGGGCAGTCTCTTTTTTTTTTTGTTACATTTAATTACCTTTTTTTTAAAAAAAAAAGTCTGGTCCCTGGTGCTGCCTTTATATGTTTAACAAGTATGGGCGAGAAATGTGAAAAGATTTAGTTGTTTACTGGGAGAGATGCATCATTTGTAATGAAGTTCTATCTGTAAAATGTATGGTGCCGATAAACTTCCATCCATGTTTTTTTTTCTGATGAGAATGTTGATAATAGCCAGTGGCGTAGCAACTGATTTAGGGTGTCGGGGGGGGGGGGGGCTTGACATTTTAAGAACATCTGCATTAGATAATTTACTTAATAAATATATAAGTTTATTTTTTCATCGCTTCAGTTGATAAATCAAATTAAAAAAAAAATGCCAAGAAGGCTCTTTTAATGAATTATAAATTGTTTATTGTAAGATAATGGACAAGTGACAAATCTCAAATCATATCGCCTCACTTAGTGTTTTCTATACAGCAAAGGCATGCATAACATCATCTCAATTCATATCACCTCACGTCGTGTTTTCTATAGAACAAACGCATGTATAACATCATCTCAATTCATATCGCCTCACGTCGTGTTTTCTATAGAACAAACGCATGTATAACATCATCTCAATTCATATCGCCTCACGCCGTGTTTTCTGTACAACAAAGGCATGTATAACATCATCTCAATTCATATCGCCTCACGCCGTGTTTTCAATACAACAAAGGCATGGATAACATCATCTCAATTCATATCGCCTCACGCCGTGTTTTCTATACAACAAAGACATGTATAACATCATCTCAATTCATATCGCCTCATGCCGTGTTTTCTATACAACAAAGGCATGTATAACATCATCTAGCTTAATGCTGTCTATCTGACTGCACTTGAATAGAAAGATTACATGGCAGGGGCATAATGTTTAAAATCAATGTAAAAAAAAAAAGATATTTTTTGACTTTCCTCAAGTGGGGTCCACTTAAGCTATTCCACTGATATCATTTGCAAGTGTAGCTTATTTTAGATGGCGTTGTAAGCATTTACAAAGAATGAACATAAATATCTACTCCAGGGTTTCTAAACCTGTGGGTCGCGACCCCTTGGGGGTCGATTGACGATTTGCCAGGGCTTGCCTAAGGCCATTGAAAATATTGATTATTATTGTCTGTTCTTCTTTTGCTATATGTGTGTGTGTGGGGGGGATCGCGGCAGAGTGAGTGATTGTAATAAGAAGTCGCCGAGCTTAAAAGGTTTTGAATCGCTGATCTACGTTAATGTTTTTAAAACTCAGATCAAATCTAGTCGTGTAACTGTTGACAAGGTTCACGTCTGCTCTCACACTTGATGTGTACTACGTAAACACAGATTGACTCAAGGGCGATAACAAGGCATACAGTTGTGTTGGTGGTTCGTGACAAAATGTGGCCTACTTATACATACAAAGAAATAAACTGAAAGTCTTCAGAAACAAAAGGAAAAGCTAGAAAATGCTTTTATACCACACCCCTTGATCCATCCATAGTGTCTAAACTATAATAGAAGCTGTACACAAGAGATTTTTATACCACAGCCCTTGATCCAATCATAGTGTCTATACTATAACAGAAGCTGTACACAAGTTGTTTTTATACCACAGCCCTTGATCCAATC
>JADKLZ010000728.1:346407-361517 GCA_021533235.1 Biomphalaria straminea | reverse complement strand
TGTCTACGTCATATCACAACTGTCTGTGCAAGATGTCTACGTCATATTATGCATGTCAACACTTTTCCAGCTCGACCAACATTATTAAACCTGTTCATTCTTCTTTGAACAGAGATTTTTAAACTCCGCTTCATCGTTGTCTACCGCCAAGTGTATTTTAATATTTCTCTGTCCTACACATAAGCTTCTTAACTATTTAATTGTTTACGATAGTTGCAAATAGCAGCCACTAACGACCCCACTTTTTTTAGAGAGAAACTAAAGTTTAATACATACATCGAACTATTTTGTTTTAATTTAAGTCTCTTACATAAAATTGTCACCACAAGAAAATACAATGTACAGAAAAGTTGTCTAAATGTCTGTTAGACTCGTAGAGTGTAATTTGTAGGAATAAATTTACATAACATAGAGAACCACAGCTTAGTAAACAGAGTTGTCTCACTTAACTTTGTCTGGTAAGAATTAAATATTATCAAATCATCTAGAAAACATCAAATCGCTTTAAAAAGCTTCTATCAACTAAACCAGTCTTTCTGTAAAGATTTATTCACGTGATTTCTCCCACTTATAAGTCTTGGATCAAGTTGAAACTTTGTATATTTATTTTTTTTTTCCTAATTACACACACATCAACAAAAGTTAGCCAATCAATTAGTTACTTATGTGGAAATAAAAAAATATTGTTTAACTAACAAAAATATTGAAAAGGAGAGGTTAATGTATTTAGGAATATGGATTTCAATCATCAGCTTTCATATAATTATTCACAGTTCAATTGTGATTACAACATTATATCTATATATGTGTTTTGGTGAAACAAAGTAGGTCATCGCTGTTCTAGTTTCCTTCAATTAACAAAATAAAAACTTACATTTGTTTCAATAGTTTCTTCATCGTGAAGTGGCGACAATATTGAATCCATGGGATTAAACACAAAATACAAACTGTAAAATAAAACATGTATACAGTGGTAGTAAAACTTAAAAAAAAATCCAAACTCTATGTAACTAGACTTACTCACTGCTTTTGTCCGTTGATTTAGTCCCAGGCTATATTTCTTTACCATTGACTACTTTCTTTTTTGACCTTCACGTCATTCAAGAATCTTCTCCCTCCCCATCGACTTTTTACCTTAACAAATAATCTTATGCTATATGACTAGTCTTCTGTTTAGAAATATTCGATAGGATCTATGATATTTTAAAATCTAACCCCATTTTGAATTCTTCAAATCGTAATACTCTACTTCAGTGGCGTATCTACTAATTTGGGAGCCAGGGGGCTTGACCTCTTTTAGGGCACCTTCATTTTGACATTCAACGTCAATGACATGAGATAATGTACTTAATAATAATAATGTACTCAGGTTACTACCTGAGAGTAAGCCCTCACAGAAAGAGTTAATTTGCGGGAAATACATGCAAGAGTGTCATTAACTTATATAACAACATGAATAGAAAAGATTACATGGCAATATTTAATATTTAATGTAAAGAAATGTAGACATTTGTTTGGGGTCCCTTTCAACTGGGGACCCTTAAAGACTTTCGATTTTTGACTAACTCCCCACTCTGGCTACGCCACTAGCTCACATAAAACTTAGAGCACACTCTTTCTTTTTATTTACAATCAAACTTTTAGCATTTTAGCTACAACCTTTTTTTTTTGGCCAGTACATTCTAGTACGTGGTACGTTGAATGGATCCCATTCTTTAATTGTAAACAAACAACATTGATTCACGTGCTTCCTTATTTATTATGTACAACGTACGACCTAATTTGAATCAACAATGAATATCACGTGTTGTTAGGCACTTAGTTTATATTTTAGTTAGGTAGAGACGCATTATAATAGACGCATTTTGAACGGGTCTAGTGACGCTTTGGGTTCTTAAAGACAGAAAATCTGTTGGCGATAAGATTCTCTAGGGTTAAGACGTGTTTCATTGTCAGATACTTAGACTGTGGCATTTTCATATAATCTTAAATGTTTATCAGTGTTTCAGACTCATCTCACTACTTCTTAAATTGATGTTGTCCGTCTGTGTTGTGACAGTATTTATCGTTGTTTTTTATGTTTATCACGTGACATTTCGTTTTAAAAATGACGTCCTGTTTTTCAAAGCCTTCCCAAAACACACACTTTAGACCTGTCGATGTGATATCACTTTAGTATCCCCCTCCTTTTTGTTTCCCCCCTTCCATTCCCACCCTTAATATATTTATAAGCATTTTCAAGAGTCTAAGTACGCTTGAACTTGACATGGCTTGGCTACCTATTAGGGAGGCTCGAAGTTCGATACCAGACTCGAGCAGAGTTGTGTTTATTGAGCTTCTAAAGGCAGCACAGAACAATTCATTTTCTCCGACACCCCCTACCATCTAGATAAAGCCATATCTACAACCCCTAACATTATCATATCTCTGTATGACCGAATGGCATCTTTTTTACAACTAAAAGAAACCAAAACTGCTAATGAGAACTTGTGATAATTAATAATCAAACAGAAAAGTTTAAAACTTTATTTATACTTATTTAATTTTGTACAACTTATTTCTACTGAACATTATCGTAAACATCTAAAAAGAACTTAAGAGAAAAAAAAATAAAAAATAACAATCTTGCTTCATAGTAATGACAAGAGAGGTATTTGTTTTTGTTGTAAGTATAGTACAAGAATATTCGTTTCTCTACCCTATATATAAATATACTTTTTAATTCTTTTTAATTACAATTAAAGTAAAAAGTTCTTACCTATATTGATTTTAAAAATATATAAGATATCTTTGGTATTCTGAGAGCCTGACTGTCTTGTAGAAAAAAAAAACTTTGGAAATTTCCGATTACATTGAACTAGAAAAATCCGATATCTTCAATTTACTCTAATTGGTGTATGTATCCTTTCCTTTGTGATTTGTGTTTGTATATTGGAACATATCATTTCGATTAATTTCACCAGTTGTCAAAGAATATTTATCCCAAAATATAGAAGAAAAGAGCCTGTTAAATACAGCAAAGTAGAGCCTATATAATAGGGTGTAACCATAGACATAAAAAAATATAGACTGGAAAAAGGAAGTAACTTCATGTAACTTGGAAACATGCCTATGTTAATTGTATTCGAATTTCCGAATTATGAAACATTTAAAACATTATATGATCTCAGTTTTAGAGATTAAACAAAATTTTTAGACATAAAATAAAGTACACACACAAATTTTCGCTTTATAAAACTCTCATATTGGCCAGTCTACATTTATTTATGTCTATGGCTATAACAATGTGGGTCAAATAATATTACCCTCAAAATACTGAAGAGTAGAGCCAATATAATAAAACAAAGTAGACATACACCCATCACATCTCTAGTTTCAATCTATTTAAAGAAGTATTATTAAATAACATTGACAATAGTTGGACTTACTTTGTTTATATTTCTGTTTTCTCTTGTGTTTGCAGTCAGTACGTCTTCCAAAGCTTTCTGATGATACACGTCATAGGTTAAAAATATCTCTCAGGAAATTTCCGATATTATTTTTTTTTTAATAAACAGACGTTTCTCAAATTGTGGAGCGTGTCTTAGGAACTTTTGTCATTAGTAATGCATTCAAGTGCTGATGTATTTGCATACGGCGTTAACAAGATTTATTTGCACCTGGTAAAAAAGCTTTAGAAGAATAGAGTTTAACAATTCAAGAAGATGTTTAAAAAAGATTTATATTTTTTGCTATAGAGCGAGATCTATGTTGGCAATACTTTTTGAATTCGCTACATGCAAAGCTCATAAAATTTGATTTATACCAAGTACAAAATGAATCAAATATAAGGGGAAATGTATTATCTAATACAAACTCTAAACTTTCTCTTACTATATTTATCCCTACCCAGACAGAGCCCCACGCATTCCATTTCACATTGAAACGTTAACCCTTGATAGTCAAGAAATTATTGATGTCTTGATTAATTTTTATTAAAGAAATTATTGTTTTAAAAGTTGCACTTATGTTGTAACACTATTAATACACTATGACTATTTCATGTAAAAATAACAATAGTCTAGCAACTGCTTCAAACTTAATCACTACTCGTTTTTTTATTCTATTCCGATTGGATGTCGTTTATTTACGGAAAAACGATATTAATTGGTCTCTTTCAGCTTTTTATTTTTATTGATGCCAAGCTGTAAATTGTTACCTTAGGATCAAAAGAGTTCTATCATTGAACGTAAAGAATTTGCTATCGTACATTCAATAAAAAAAATGGACAGGTATTTGGTGGGAAAAAAAAACAACAGATTGACCACAGCGCAGTATCTTACCTTAGGAGCACTAACTTTACCATTGCACTCTTACAAGATGCACACTGATGTAACAGGATTATTCCTTTGATGTTGTTCACCATCAAGATTGCTATTGACTTTCAAATGTGTAGCTACAGAAGCTACATCCTTATGTATTTTCTTATAAATGTATTAAGTTTATTTTAATTTTTTAATTTGTACATTCTTGTAAGAAAAGGTATGCATTATTTTATATGAAATGATGTAACATTTAACATTAATATCAACATTCAATTTGTGATTAATAATTTTAAATATGATTGACTGATTGTGATTTTCTGAAAGATTTGCAATGTAATGTTGTTTTTGTGTAACGTGCCATTGGTGATTTTTCTTAAAAGTTGTTTTTATAGGAGTAGTAATGTTTTAAATGAATGTTTCTAGCTGAATGTCCTTGTTAGATAGTTGTCTTGATTTCTTTCTTAGTTTTATTTCTGTTTCAGATACAAAAGCTGGTCCAGATTTTAAGAACCAGCTTGTAGGGAGAGGGAAAATGTCGGTGTCTAGGTTATTGTAAGATCAACGTTTGTTAGGTGCACAATTGTTGTTCTTTGTTGCCTTGCTTTAGGTTATTGTAAGATCAACGTTTGTTAGGTGCACAATTGTTGTTCTTTGTTGCCTTGCTTTAGGTTATTGTAAAACCAACGTTTGTTAGGTGCACAATTTTTGTTCTTTGTTGCCTTGCTTTAGGTTATTGTAAAACCAACGTTTGTTAGGTGCACAATTGTTGTTCTTTGTTGCCTTGCTTTAGGTTATTGTAAAACCAACGTTTGTTAGGTGCACAGTTTTTGTTCATTGTTGCCTTGCTTGTAAGCTTATGGAGAGAGTTTTGTTATTATGCTGGTGTAAAGTTTCTGTCGTCTGTGTTTTCCTGTTTATGGTGAGTACCTCAGGAGTTACAGCATTTCGTGGTTGTTTCGCTGTTATAGTGTAGTAGACTAGACTGTCACTAGACCCTTCAATTTGTCTTTGCTTCTGTCTGGACTAGAGTCGGCACTGGGCCAGTGTTATGGGTACTAATGTGTTGCGTTGTGGGAAGGCAAGGTGCAGATTGATTGTTTAATTAATATAAACACACATTCATTTTAAATTCAATGTTATTACTCCATCATTTTGTTATTATAATTAACATTCATAACATTAAACTGTTACATTGCCAATAACGAGTCAATTATTTATTGTAAGCAAGAAAGTCAGGGGCCCGGGCAAACAAGCTAAGGTTTTAACTCAACCTTGTCACATACATGGGTGGACAACGTAGATTTTAAAAGAAGATAGTTTTTATTACTTTTTTTCTCTTGAAAAAACGATTTTTAATAATAAAACACCAATTGTGAAGCATGTAGGTAAATGTAAGGGAGGAAATGTTACTAGAAAAAATGCTCTTGGCATGTAGATATCACGCACATTTTTTAAAATGACTTTCTGTCTGTCTGTCCGTCTGTCAAACTCAGAGCGCCAAAACTAGAAGAGATACGAAAAATATTATTTCACCATTAGATGCGGCTTGAAAAGTTTAGGTGCAACGGCTACTTTTAGTTTTCTAAAAGCAAACCGTTTAATTTATAAAATTAATTATGCAAGCGATTTTTTAATAACGAAACACCAATTCTAAAACAATTACGTAAATGTAAGGGAGGAAATGTTACTATAAGAAATGATTTTAAGAAGAAGATATCATGCACATTTTTTAAAATGAACTTTTAGCAGCGGCTTTCGTGTACTAGCGTAAAGCCCGGAAATGACATGATTCTAAACTAATTTCTTACATTTAAAAAAAAAAACAGATTTAAAAAAAAAATTGTTTAGTGCCCCCATTAGAATGAAACAAGCATATTTTTGTGCGTTTTGTCTGTTTGTTGGTCTGTCCGTCACGGTTAGAAAAAAACAGGGTTCAAACCCTGCCCGCTCCAATCCCCCGTCGTCCTGCGGGAGGTTTGGACTAGGAAGTAATTATCTTCAACTCTGAAGGAACATCCGAAACATGTAAAACATTTTACAAAATATTTTTACAAACTAACAATGAGGCCTAGTGCTTTCTTTCTTCATCGTCTAACAATTAATGCTCCCTTTCTTCATCGTCTAACAATTAATGCTCCCATTCTTCAGAAGTATCTAAGAAACACACACACATCCCATCCAAGTAAATAAAAAGATTTTAAAATTTTAATTGTTTAAGAATTACTACTATTTAACAATATCAATCTAGATGAACACACACACACACTCCATCCAAGCAAATAAAAAAAAAAAATAAAGTTTTAATTGTTCACACAAGAATTGCTAATATTTAACAATATCAATCTAGATGAACACGCACTCACACATAGGTCTACAAACACAAAGGTGCAAACATTTACAATTTTTTCCAACAAGATTCATTATATCTCTAGCATTAAAATAAGAAATACATCTGTAGGATTAAATTTGTGAATATAATTAATCGATTATTACATGGGTTACTCACACATACCCCCACACACAAAGACACTCCTACTCAGAAACAGTTACAAATTAAGGCGAAAAATCGTAATTTGTAACAGAACATTTCAAAGAAATATGGCTGACGCCCAACTTTGTATAAATTTTTTAGGGGCGCCCGTAAGGGAAAAGCCGCTATTAGGTTTGTGCAAAATGTCCGTCTGTCCATCTGTCCGTCTGTCCGACTGTCCGTCTGTCCGACTGTCCGTCTGTCACACTCAGGGCGCCAAAACTAGAAGAGCAAACCGTTTAATTTGTAAAATTAATTATGCAAATTATTTTTAAATAATAAAACAGCAATTCTGAAACAATTACGTAAATCTAAGGGAGGACATTTTACTATAAGAAATGCTCTTAGCATGTAGATATCACGCACATTTTTTAAAATGAATTTCTGTCTGTCTGTCCGTCTGTCACAATCAGAGCGCCAAAACTAGAAAAGATACGAAAAATAATTTTTCACCATTAAATGCTGCTTGAAAAGTTTAGTTGAAACGGCTACTTTTAGTTTTCTAAAAGGCCCAGCAATGACATGATTCTAAACCAATTTTTTACTTTTTTTTAAAATCAGATTTAAAAAAAAATGTTTAGTGTCCCCATTAAAATTAAAAAAGCATATTTTTGTGCGTTTTGTCTGTTGGTTGGTCTGTCCATCACGGTTAGATAAAAAAAAACAACAACTAAAGGCTTTTGAAAATATAATATAAACTTTATTGTTATTTCAGAAATATTGCGATAGTTTGATGGGAGCATACAGGAATTGAGCAAGGGACCAACGATAAATCCGAACTAAAGTCTTGTGCGCAAACATCAAGATAAGGCAGGTTTATACCCTTCTCACTATCCTCCGTCGTCCAGCGAGAAGTTAATTATTTTCAACTTAGAAGGAACATCCGAAACATCTTGCAAATAGGCGGATCTAACAGGGATCCGACTCCGATCCCTCAAACTCTCTTTGTAATCTTGTTTTTCATTAACATTTGTCTTTAAAATAAGTGATTTAATTAACACGTCACTAGTTTGTCTCTCTAAAATCATTCGACATGATACTTTTTTTTATTTGTGTTGAAGAGTTAGGTCAACAAACAGGAAAACACAAACACTTGAATCTAATGAGTATGCTCAAGAGGAGGTAACCCTCTTCAATTCTTATACAGTCACTGCATTGTCACACTGAGATGGTTTACACTCTAACACAGACAGTTTACACTCCCACTTAAAGATAACTTACACTGCTACTAAAAGACAACTTACACTGCTACTAAAAGACAACTTACACTGCTACTAAAAGTTAGCTTACACTGCTACTAAAAGACAACTTACACTGCTACTATAAGACAACTTACACTGCTACTAAAAGACAGCTTACACTGCTACTATAAGACAACTTACACTGCTTCTAATAGACAGCTTACTTTCTCACGCAGACGTCACAGAGAGAGCTCCTGCACAGAGACACTTTACACTCCCACACTTAGAGAAAGAAGACTCTCCTGTATTGTTGGTAATCTTACATGAAGTAGCGGCATTTGTCATGTCTTGTACTGGTTGACGTAAACATAATGAGGTTTCTGAATTCCGAAGAAAAGCTCTTGGCTGGTAAAAATGTCTTCCTCCCAGTTATACGCTCCTGACGACTGGGAAGACCTCACGGTACTCATACTTTGAGTTAATCTGTCCGACGCTTGACGAGACTATCCACTGTAGAGAGAAATAACAAATCCGTTGCCGAACACATTCTATCAAGTCTAGCGCAATATTATAATGAAAATATGTATACACAACATAATTATAAGCCTTTTAATGGACTCAGTGAGAAGATAAAATTATTTCCCCTTACTAATTTACATTACGAATCGTCTGCTCTCAGCACCGGAAGTAACAAAAGCAGACGACAAAACAGAGAAAGTGTGACCGGCGTCTTTTTTATGGCATATTTTGTCTTGAGAGACGATCTATTCCCTTTGTAACTTCATGTTTGACAAAAGAGGCCAATCCTTAATACAAAGCCGTGAACGTAGGTTGTAATCATCAAGCGCGTTGCATTTTCACCGTTATTTTTGCTTCTGTTGTGAATGGCATCTGCAATCTGAGACCCTTCCTTTATGCTATCTCTATAAGTGGATCTATCCAGTGCTACTTTTTCCATGTGGATGTATCCAGTGCTACTTTTTCCATATGGATCTATCCAGTGCTACTTTTTCCATGTAGATATATCGAGTGCTCATTTTTCCATGTGGATGTATCCAGTGCTACTTTTTCCATGTGGATATATCGAGTGCTAGTTTTTTTTCCATGTGGATATATCAAGTACTAATTTTTCTATGTGGAAATATCGAGTGCTAATTTTTTCCATGTAAATATATCGAGTGCTTGTTTTTCCATGTGGATATATCGAGTGCTTGTTTTTCCATGTGAATATATCAAGTACTAATTTTTCTATGTGGAAATATCGAGTGCTATTTTTTTTCCATGTAAATATATCGAGTGCTATTTTTTTTCCATGTAAATATATCAAGCGCTTGTTTTTCCATGTGGATATATCCAGTGCTAATTTTTCAATGTGGATCTATCCAATGCTATTTTTGTTCCCAGCTGCTAGTGTCTACTTCATAGAGCTTCATATCACGTTTGCATAAATCCGTATACCGTACTAGTGGGCGAACAGCGGCTCTCCTGCCATATAGAATCTGACACCAATGTGATAACTTAGTTAGGCACTCAACGAAAGGTAGTAGGTAACAATGAATAAACTAGACGTTTATTTCTTGTACAAACACTAACAGGCTTGGACTTTATCAAGTCTCAGAATGTCCTACTTGCTACTTAACCATCACTACAGACCACCGACACACTTCCCACTGCCTATTATTTCTTATTGAATCTTTAAACTCTATAAGCTGATTTTATAAACTGAAAATCATAACTAAATTTGTGTGCAGAATTTTTTTTAGACAAGGCTTTTTTTATATCTGCAATTCAATAACTAGTAAATTCTTTTCAGTAAATCTCAACTATTCTAAACACATAATTTTTGGCGTATTCACTGTATAAACAAATAATTCTACGTGAAAATATAAGATATAAACTGTAATTCCAAAAATGTAAATATTTTCCAATCTGCACTAGACTGGAATAAAGAAAGTCTACAATATTTGTACAACCCGTTGAATAGAGAGAGGTGGACAGATTTACTAATCTCTGAGTTCAAAGTTATCTGCCACTTCTTGTCTGTTAAGCCAACAAAGTAAATAATTGACCCATGTTTAATTAAGTTCACTTATTCATCTTATAAAATACAGACGTTTCATTAAAACATAAGATAATTACATCAGAAGCATACAATTGTATCTAGTCGTGCATCTTAATTATATTTATCTTTGCCAAGTCATTGATTGTCATGACTGATTCAAGCAACCCATTCTATGCTTTAATTTAATATCACAAAGAAAGATTTGTATATGAATGTATAGAATTATGACACAGCTTTGATTATGAGGCAAGGCTTTAGGATTATGAGACATGTCATATAAAAAAAAAACGTGGCTTAAGAATTGAGACGCGTTTTAGAGCTATGAGATACGACTTTTGAATTATGAGACAATATATATGGAAATCTATGAGACGGTTCTACAATCACAGAAGGTCTTAAAAATAAATACAATATCAGAACCGCAGCTTATTGTTTTCAAAAAGAGACGCACCTAAGTACAATGGATACACTATATCGGCACAGAACTAATCTAGGTGGTCAAGAACTTTTCAAACTGTAAGAAATTATCAAGGCAGAATGTTAGACACAAAGATAAAGTCACCTTTCTTATTTCAAATGTTGGGAAAAATTTATACAAGTTTCCCTTCGTTATTGGAACATAAAACGTGTTGTCTGACGAAATAAATAGTATTGAAACAAAAATTACAATCACACAGCCTATTATCTAGAAACATTAAGCATTGAATACTTATAATAAGACTTGTCTTCCAACCCAAGCTGCGACCTACATATTTGGTCACAACTAGGGCAAGAATAACCTTTGTCCACCTGTGGTCGATAAGGATTTTTTTTAATGCGTCTGTCCTGGGCAAACTAGCGGATCCAGAACTTTGGAGTGGGGGGGCATTTTTTTCAAAACCCTAACCCTAACGACCAGTAAACCCTAACCCTATGCATAAACGTGCGTACAGCATATATGTATATATATATATATAAATATACATATCACACGAGAATATAAAAGTAGTGTTTTTTAACCTTCGTGGAAAAAACAAAACAAAAAACAGTCATGTTCAGGCAAGCTGGGGGTCTGAGGGAGGGCTGTAAGCTTCGCCAGTGGGATTCGGGACGAAGCCCCTACGCTAAAAGCGTTTTCTTGCATACTTCACTGCAGAAACGCATTATCCTGACATACCTACAGTTTATTATTTATCAGTAGATTTCGGGGCGAAGCCCCGACGCCAAAAGCATTTTCTTGCATATTTCACAGCAGTAACGCATTATCTGGACATATACAGCTCTTTATTTATCAATAGATTTCGCCCCGACGCCAAAAGCGTTTTCTTGCATACTTCACTGCAGTAATACCTTCTCCCGACATCTACAGCTCATATGCATCAGTAGATTTTGGGGCGAAGCCCCGACGCCAAAAGCGTTTTCTTGCATACTTCACTGCAGAAACGCATTATCGACATATACAGCTCATTATTTATCAGTAGATTTCGGGGCGAAGCCCCCACGCCAAAAGCGTTTTATTGCATTCTCCACCTAAAAAAACGCATTTTCCTGACCTAAAGCTCACCATTCATCCTATTAAAAAAGAACCTTTTGAATAATATTGAAAAATATTCTAATAATATCAATCCATAAAAATATCCATCGTCCCCTCCCGACCTCACCATAACGGTCAACAAACTAGAGGGGGGGGGCGAAACCATCTAAAAATATGTAGAAATTTAAAATAATTTGTATATTTTGTTAACATAAGTAATAAATTTATATACCAATTATGTGAATTCTATATTAAAATTCGTCCGCCCCCCACCCGAAGTTGGACCCCTCCCCACTCGAAAGCTTATGGGGGGGCGAAATTGATGCCACCGCCCCCTCCCGACCCCACCATATCGGCCAACATACTAGAGGGGGGGGGCGCGAAACCATCTAAAAATATATAGAAATTTTAAATAATTAGTATATATTGTTAACATAAGTAATAAATTCATATACCAATTGTGTGAATTCTATATTAAAATTCGTCCGCTCCCCACCCGAAGTTGGACCGCCCCCCCACTCGAAAGCTTATGGGGGGGGCGAAATTGATGCCACCGCCCCCTCCCGACACCACCATATCGGCCAACATGCTAGAGGGGGGCGAAATCATCTAAAAGTATGTAGAAATATAAAATAATTAATATATATTATTAACATAAGTAATAAATTCGTATACCAATTGTGTGAATTCTATACTGAAATTCGTCCGCCTCCCTCCCTGGATCCGCCAGTGCCTCGGCAGCTGATTTGCTTTCGGTCTGAAATGTGTATCCGCGGTCTCTGTGAATAGCCTTAAGCTGTCTCGATCTCAGACCGCATGCAACCAGGTGCGGAAATTAAAATTATAACAAACAGTATTAGTTTGACCAGAGGGTGGGGAGGGAGGGTTATCGCCTTTACGCCTCCCCCCAAGCGAATACGCAATTGATTACGACGGTACGGTGCGGAGAATAATATTTTGTCATTACAAAAATTCATAATTATTGTGAGTCGAAAGGTGTTTCTGTTACCATTTACCTAGGCATCACAAACCATGAGATTAGAGACAGGGTCACTGCGGCGATCAGATCCATGATGACCTGCTAACTACTGTGAAAAAACGCAAGCTGAAAATCTATGGCCATATTACAAGATCTTCGGGGCTCGCAAAGACCTTCCTACAGGGAACATTACCAGAAAAAAGAAGAAGAGGCAGATAGAGAAAGCGGTAGGAGGACAACATTAAAGAATGGACGGGCCTGCCACTAAAAAAAGGTTCTAAACAGGGCAAAGGACAGTAAGGAATGGAAAAAGACGGTCTTCAGCTCTTGCTTGGTGCCCCAACGATCCACAGACTAAGGGATAAAAACAGGTAACAGGTACCATCATTATGACCTTTGAACTGATCTGAATTCTGACTCTACTTGGAAACAAATATTAACAATTAAATGATATTTTGTTTGCGCGGTGGTCGAATGGTTAAGCGCTAGGCTTCCGAACCTGAGGTCCTGGTTTCGAATCCCGGTGAAGACTGGGATTTTGAATTTCGGGATTTTTAGGGCGCCCTTGAGTCCACCCAACTCTAATGGGTACCTGACTTTAGTTGGGGAAAAGTAAAGAAGGTTGGTCGTTGTGCTGGCCACATAACACCTTTACTCGTTAAACGTGTGCCAAAGAATCAGATGACCTTTACATCATAGACCAGGCATCTAGACGCTCCAGCAAATAGTAGACTTGAACTTATAAAACAAACAAAAACAAGTTCAGCATTTCTAGACTGGATTCCGAGGCACTCTAAAGATCCAGAAATTAAAAACCAAAAAAACAAAGCTCTTTATCAGCGCACATCTTACACCCCTCCCCCTAAAGCCCCATTAAACATTCCTAGTTCTGATGTTTATGTTTTATGAAATGTTATTCTAGTTTTCTACTTTAATAAAACATTTAGTAAATTGTTTTAATTTTACAAATTGGAAATAATCTGACCTAAAAAAAAAGTAGGATTGAGATAAATTATTCGCAAATGGAAAGTGGTCCGTTAAAGAACAAGTTTGAGAAACACTGAACTTTATGGCACAACATGTCAAAATACATCTATCTTTAAGGACGACCTTCAACGAGAATGGCCAACTCAATTTCCGACCGCCATTATTTCGAAACTAATACTAGGTACCAATTAAAGTTTGGTGGCCTAATTTAAAATCTCAGGTTTCTTCAAGATGTGAGCCCGGGACACCTTGATTTGGAAGACAAGCGTTTTATAACTCTGCCACCACAACATCAAAATTAATGTTTAGTTCAAATATACTTCCTGCTCAATTTAAGATTTGTATATATATGTTTTGTGTACTGGCATCATCTGAAGTTTTAGGAGCTAAATACCAGAATCAATCTAGAGAATTTGAATGGTATGAGCAGCTTTGAATAATATTAGATCTTCAGGTTTGTCTTCAGAACGTGAAGAAAAGAATAATGTTATCAAAGTTGTTATTGCATTTTCGGTCTAAAGTAATCTCGGTAATTTAGGTAGAAATCAACCTATACCCTAACATTTCTAAACAAATAGGAAGAAAGGTGGGTACTAGAAACACTAGAATAAAAGGCTGAATCAACCTATAACCTAACATTTCTAGACTTATGTAAAGTGTTCTCTTTCAGACTTTGAGATCCATATGGCAGATGATGTTCTGTAGCCCGACCTTTACTTTTCCCCACATTAAACTTTTTAGAGCTGGTTTCTATTTAAAGCATATACAAACTACTTTGTTTCTCTGTCTACGACACATTTGGTACTTAACATTAGCTTAGAAAAAGTTCGGCATGAGTTGACCAAACGACACGCTTGTAAACCGACTGTTAGAGGAACAGATGAACTATTATCTGACCTTTGACCTAAAGATTGCACGTTCTGAAAGAGATAAACTTTTTTTTTTTACTTTCATATTTAAGCATAAGGACAATACATTTTTCCTAACACGAATATTTCTTTGACCACCTTGTGTGCGCTTTCCTTCGCATAGTTGGCCATAGAAGAGTCGTTCATAGATGCGTTGGTCTTCCATTCTGCAGACGTGTCCTGCCCATCGCATCTGGGACTGCATCAGGATTGTGTGGATGCTTTGCAGACCAGCTCTTTGAAGGACATTTGTATTTGATATTTTGTCCTGTCATTTGACATTCAGTATTTTTCTTAGACATGTCATGTAGAAGTGGTTCAGTTTCTTTGCATGTTTTCTGTACACTGTCAAGGTGTCTGAGGCATATAGCAATGTAGGGAGAATGACAGCTCGATAAATCCCTAGATTTATATTTGTGGTGATACCACGTCTGTTCCAAACATTGTTAGATAGCCTGCCAGAGGATGCACTAGCTTCGGCGATACACAGGTCGAGTTCAATATCGATCTTTGTTGGATCTGAGAAGGCTTTTCCAGGAGCAATTAAATATAAGACACAATACTACCATACACTACACATCCACATATAATACTACTAAACACAACACTACCACACAAAATGCTACAGCACAAAATACTACCACAC
>JADKLZ010000728.1:320104-338952 GCA_021533235.1 Biomphalaria straminea | reverse complement strand
CTCAATATCTAACGTGAGGGCACATACCTTGTAGGGCTGGACAAACTCAATATCTAACGTGAGGGCACATACCTTGTAGGGCTGGACAAACTCAATATCTAACGTGAGGATACATACCTTGTAGGTCTGGACAAACTCAATATCTAACGTGAGGGCACATACCTTGTAGGGCTGGACAAACTCAATATCTAACGTGAGGGCACATACCTTGTAGGGCTGGACAAACTCAATATCTAACGTGAGGGCACATACCTTTTAGGGCTGGACAACCTCAATATCTAACGTGAGGGCACATACCTTGTAGGGCTGGACAAACTCAATATCTAACGTTAGGGCACATACCTTGTAGGGCTGGACATTTTTACATTTTAAATTATATAAGATACAATCTTAATCTAGTTAGTTGTTTAGAGCCAATCTATCTAATGGTCGATAGCTAATTCTAGATCTACACTTGGAAACATGATAGATTTTTTTTTTAATTTCAACAGATTTTAATTATTGTAAATCTTAATTACAAACAACAACATCGATGAAAAAGGAAACAAAAAATTGTAAATTTAAAGAGAGTTAAAACAGTTTATTTACATAGGCCTACCAGAACAAAAGTTGACAAAATCATTAAGAAGTTTTTTTTTTTATTTTCAAAATGATTCTAGTAAACAAATGTTTAAATATTTATCACAAAGTATAAATATATTTATTATTTATTTAGTGCTTCACAACACTGCAATGTTTGTGGTACATCGACCAAACAAGAAAATCGAACTACTATATCATTATATACCTGCGCTCGTCTACTCATTTCTGTCTCAAGTTTGTCAACAATCCCGTAGAAAGTAGACATACGAAATTTGTCTCTGGCATTCAGTGAGACCTCAGGGGCATTACCATCAATGGCCACTGTCTTTCGTTTACGTATACGGGTCAAAGTTGCCTTATATTCCACACCTGGTGTTAGTTCTTTTGCAGCTTTTTCAAATCTTTCAAATTCATTCCTAGATTCATGCAATTGATCAGCTAATGAGGAATACAAATCAGCACACGTTTTCAAATTCACATGCTCATTTTGTAGAGCTTGACTGACTCTATGAAAATGTTGTAACACTTCTTCCCAAAAGACAAACATGAAAGCAAATTCTAATTCTTGCATCTTCTTTGCAATGTTTTCTTCTTCTCTTCTGGTGTCCCCCTTCTGTGACTGGTCTTCTTATAAACATTCTAACGCTTCTATAATCTGAGTATGAGACTTTACAATAGCTTCAGTTGCAACAGCATGTGCCTCCCATCTGGTATCGGAAAGGGGCTTTACAGGCGTTTCATTCAAAAGGCATCCTTTCAGAATCTTCCATTTGTTGATTGAAGCTGAGAAAAAAAGTATAGATAAGTTGCACTGTATGGAAGAAGTTTACTGCCTCTAAACAAGAATCAACGGCACTTCTGCCTACCAGATTTAGTGAATGGGCAGCACAGGCTATGTATATAGGAAACTCATTTTCCTCTAGAATTCTTTTCTGCATGCCCTTGTAGCACCAGACATATTAGCAGCATTGTCGTATGACTGACTTCTGCATTTCAAAAATCAATATTGCAAACTTCACGTAAGTACTGCAACACTTACTTAGCCATACTTTCACCTGTGTGACTTTACAGCTCCAAGAAAGTCAAAAAGCGCTCAATGGGCTCTCCATCTAACACACATAGAAGAACAACGCTTAACTGATCTATATGTGAAACATCTGGTGTTAACAAGCTGCAATAACCGGAAGCCTTTATTTCCTCTAAAATTACTTCATGAACTTTTTGGGACATAATTTCAATCAGTTCTTCACATATAGTTTTGGATAAATAAGAAGGATTTCCTTTTTCAGAATTTCCATATTTCGCAATGTGTGATGCTAAAAATGGATCAAACTGACTGACCAACTCCAGCAACCCTAGATAATTTCCATTTTGTAGAGATCCAAATGTTTCATTTGTCTTTCTAAAAGACAGACCACTCTCAGCCATTGTACAAATAACCGCTACTGATCGACTCAAAATATGTTCCCAGTAACTGTATGCCTCATTAATTTGCTCTTGTAGCTTTTGTAGTAGACCAAAGCCTATGAAAATGTGATGAAATGTACAGCCATTTAATGTCACGTTAGCAGACCAAAATGGAAGTGAATTAGTCGCTAAACATTAGTGCGTTACGTAGCACAAAAATCTCGTATAAAAGTAAAAAAATAGCACAAAATGCCTCGAAGAAAAATAGCAAAAAATTGGATGGGAATATTTTACCCCCAGGTTGTGGGACCAAGGTTAAATAATGTGCGATTCAATATTACATTTGCGTCTGCTAATGTCATGTCGATTTCGCGCGGCTACCGGGACAATATACACATTTTTCTTGCGGACTTGTGGTGCCCCCCAAACGCTTGGTGCCCTAGGCACGTGCCTTGTTTGCCTAATGGTTAATCCAGGCCTGGAGAAATCGGTTAAATTAGTCTAAGGCCGGTACTCCTTATTTGGTCATATGGTGTCAGCGTTACTCTTTGAGTAAAAAGTCTATGTCTAATGTTAAGCAATGGCGTCACTAGGGTCGGTGTCACCCGGTGCGGTTATCTCAGTTAGTGGCATTGAATTATTGTGACATTTATTTAGTTGGCTTTGAATTCTTAAAGATACAACGTCTTTACACTTACAATGACAGACTCGACAGTGGCACACTCTGAAATACAAGTCTGTTATGTAATAAAATGTTAGTCTGTTATTCTATAAAAGAATTTTGTTATGTTTTAAAACATTGGTCTGTTATTCTGTACTAAATGTGTGTTATGTTATAAAATGTTGGTCTGTTATTCTGTAATAGAAGTCTGTTATGTTATAAAACATTGGTCTGTTGATCTTATGGTGTATGGTGACGCGGTGGCTAAGTGATACATTTCTTAAAGCCGCCTCTAAGTCCACTCTAATTCCACTCTAGGTCCACTCAGCTCTAATGGGTACATAACGTTTGTTGAGAAAAAAAAACAGGCGGTTGGTCATTGTGCTAGCCACTTGACACATTCTTTAACCCTGACCCAAAACATATTGACATTTACATGATCTGCCTCATAGATCAATAAGTTCTGAAAGTGAAATTTCATTTTACATACTTCTAATGTATAGACTAAGTTCTTACAGTTTAGTCAAGCATCAAGGGTCCTTATCAAAGTCTTGTAGATATACGTGAGCTTCAATCAACTAATGCATCATTACAGTTTTCACTCAATGAACTCTTTATCTGGTGTCTATTATGTTAATAATATTCTAATGGAGAAATGCTTCAAGGTAATCACAACTTTCTATAGAGATTAATTAAACATTCTTGCTCTAGAGACTCTGGACATTCATTTAATGGGCGTTTTTTTATTGTCTTTTTTTTTTAAGTTTTTTTTAGTACTAAGAAGTAATTAACACACATTATTTATTTGTTTTGTTACCGACATTGCTACTCTTCGATAAATTTTTGATTGCACAGTTAAAATATACTGCACAAAATCAACTGGAAGTTTATGGTTACATGAAAAGACAACTGTGTTTTCATTGTTAAAAGTAAGAATTTATCAGTTATCTCCCTTGAAAAGCGAATGGCCGCGCGATGAAAATGAGCTTAAAAGATTGATGTCAAATAAACGCTAGAATTTTTTTTTTTTTTTTTGCATTTAATTTTCAATTCATTTTATTTTGTATGTAAAAATTTTTTTTAAATTTAAGATGACATTTTAAATGATATAAGATACAATTTAAATCTAGTAAGTTGTTTAGCGCCAATCTATGTAATCGTCGATAGCTAGTTCTAGATCTACACTTGGTAGATTTTTTTTTCAACGGATCTTTATAATTGTAAATCTTAATTACAAACAACAACATCGATGAAAAAGGAAACAAAACATTGTAAATTTAAAGACAGTTTAAACATTTTATTTACATTCCAGAACAAAAGTTGACAAAATCATTAGGAAGTTTTTTTTTATTTTCAAAATGTTTCTAGTGAATAAATCTATAAATATTTATCACAAAGTATAAATGTATTTATCTCTAGACTAAAGAGACATTTGAGTTTGATGTTCAGAATGTCAAGGGTTCTCAAAGACATCTTCATGGTGGAGCTGGACAACTCACAAGTGAAACAACTCAATAGACATAACCAACTCCACTGTAATTTAATCCAGACTTACTTCCACTGTGGACTATATCATGCGAAGTCCAGTCATACCCCAGACACTGGAAAGACATAAGTTTCAGTGGTATAGATACCAGATGCCATGGCTATGTCCAATTATTTTATATATTTATTTAGTTTTTACAGAAAAGAACAACAAAAAGGTGTGTCCCTTAACAAATACAAGAATGGTTCAATACATGTTTCCTTATATCGATTTACTCCTTCAATATAACTTTATAGAAATTGTTTTCTGTGTTCATGGCCACTTTAAAGTGAGGACAAGCGACACTACAGCCCAGGGCCTCCACATAAAGGGGCCTCCATAAAAAAAGATCAAAATCTATATTTTGACGGATCAGAAATTTTATGGCTTTCAAAAATTTATTCGTTTGACATTTTTACAAACAAAGTGGTTCTTTAAATCTTACAGTTGGCAACACTGAATGTTTAAGTTTAAAAGTGTCCTCATATAGTGTGCTCGTATTCTCGCAATATATGGGGTCGTTCGTAAATGACGTCACGCTCTACGGGGGGGGGGGGTTGAGAACATGTGACACTTTGTGACAGGGGAAGGTAGCGATTTTGTGACGTCACAAATTTCAAATTCAGAAAAAGAAATAAATCTTCAAAAATCTTTGAACAATAATAACTTTTTTAGGTACTTATTTCAACACGAACTTCTCAGGTAGCCTACTTTTATTCTCAAATAAAAAGATATTTCAGTCTTGTTTAAGGAGTTCAACTGAAATTATAATGTTGGCACTGCCGACTGATAATTTCACGTTGTTCTTCTCAAAAATACTAATCTTAAATTTCCGAAAAATTACGACGTCAACGTGGTTTTGAAAATTCAAATCTCTAACCTGAAAACAACATCCAATGGAGAAAAAAGTTAAAATCAATTTATTTTTCGAAAGATCAGCTGTGACATCGCATAAAGGACTTTGATTCATCAACGAACATTCATCAATACACAGATGTTAACGAGTGGAACATCCGCATGAACTTAAAATTATTTATCGCCATATTTTCTGTATCGAATTTTTCCGATTTGAATTTATCTGCTCATTTCGCTTCATTTTGTCGAGATCGCCAAAATTCTCGCGCAGCTCTCTCTTTCTATCGCGGACTTTCGAAGAGTTCACACGTCATTTTTCTTCACTCGATAGGATGAGAAATATTTTTTTTTTTATTATGTGACGAAGCAGAGGGGAAGGGGGGGAGGCTGAGAATTTGTGACACTTTTTGACAAGGGAGGAGGGGGTAAAAAAAAGGTCATTTTTGCGGGACGTCATTTACGAACGACCCCTATCTGGGATAAACAGAAGGCAATTGCAAACCCTAAAAATTTTATGTTTTTTTAACTAAAATGGTACATATTAAATATTTTCATTTCTTGAACTAAAGAATATTAAATCAATTCAAAAGTTGTTGTTTTTTATTATGATTATGTATAACAGTAAGAATAATTCTTAACTCAGTTGCCACTTCGCGAATATTCGAGATCAACTGTTATTTTTTTTTTTTATTAAACCTGTTTCGTTATCGTAAAATTAATTTTGGCTTAAAATTTCTAAAAATGGAATTCGTACTCTAGTCTATATAGCCTAATAGACACACAAAAACGCTTCCTACAGAGTAAAAAAAAAATTTCCAAAATGAGCTTGGGAAACCAAATCATTCAACCAAGTGAGGTGCAGTCAGGCAGTAATCTTCTTTTCATATAAAAAAACTTAAATCATTCTGTGAAGGAAATCATGTCAGGTTATTAATTCATATTTTATTGTCATTGTAAACTATGAAATTATTTGCCATGTGTCCCAAGTCGAGACCGTGACCTACTTCGACCAGTTTCGAGAAGCCCAGGTCAAGTCATATTTGACCAGAGTATACAAGTTAAGTATAGTCATCCAATCAGAGAATAAGATTAAGGGGAAAAACTTGCATGCGTCAGTTTCTAGAAGGTCAAAGTTCATAAAATTAATTAGGGTAGAAGTTTCTATGATTCTGAAAAGTATGATTTAGAAAAGTATAAAGTAGGGAGAAATTAGTTACTCGGAGAGCTCGCATGTTAACGGTTTTTGTAAAGTATTAGGTCCTCGCATTGTAATGGTTTTTGACAGTAACTGTCTTATGTTTAATCACTTGCTGGTCCATTAGTTGAAGTTACTCTAGTTAAAGTTGTTGCTCAGGTCTGTAAAATGTTTTACATGTTTCGGATGTTCCTTCAGAGTTGAAGACAGTTACTTCCTAGTCCAAACCTCCCGAAGGACGACGTGGGATAGGAGCGGGCAGGGTTTGTACTAGAAATAAACATCTAGTTTATTCATTGTTACCTTTCGTTGAGTGCCTACCTTAAACTTATTACATTGGTGTCAGATTGTACATGGCAGGAGAGCCGCTGGTCGCCCACTTTTACAGTATACGGATTTATGCAAACGCGACATGAAGCTCTATGGCAGTGTTTCTCAAACTGTGTGCCGCGGCACACTAGTGTGCCGCCGAAGATTTGCAGGTGTGCCGCGAGAGTTTTCAGAACGCCACACGTGCAGCTTTGCACAGGTCTGCCTACTATTTAATTATTTTTTTATTACGTTGCGATGACATTCCTACTTACAACGACCAGTAATAGTGGTGAATCGCACCATATTGACGGAAAATTGTGTTAGCTATTCAGGTTTTCTAATTTTCTACTATGCATATATTATTATAATGACTAAAGTGTAGGCCGCCTTAGCAGACGCACAGCAGTTCTTGAATTGGTAACGATAATACATGTAATAAGCGATGTGATTTATGTAAATGTTTTAGGTGTATGCTCATGATAAAAATTATCAATAACCATTATTCATTGTTATCCATGGAGAAATACGTTAGCAAGAATGAAACTACGAAAGCGTTAAATGAAAGGCAAGGAACCAAACGAAGGTACAAAGGAGATCACATCGGATATGGTTTCATAACTTCGAGACCTAAAAATTCTCCATTGCCCTTCTGTCTGATCTGCAATGCAACTCTGTCGAATGAGGCTTTTGTTCCAAGCAAAGTGAAGAGACTCATGGAAACAAAACATCCAGCTGTAAAGCACAACCGAAGGAATATTTCGAAAACATCAGGGCTCAACAAAATAAACAAGTTAAGAAACTTACGAACTACCTAAAGCTGCCTGAAAAGGGATTTATTGCAAGTTGTAAGGTTATTCATTTATTAGCAAAACACTCAGAGTGTGAATCAGTCATTGCCTCAGCTTTAGCAATACTTGTTTAAACGATCCTTGGACCCGATGCCGCCGAAAAAGTTAAAAATGTTCCTTTGTCAAATCTTACTATATCGCGCAGAATTGAAGACTTATTATCAGATATACAAGATCAAATCTGCGAACACTTCGACGTGAATGACGATGAAGTGTCTGTGCTGTTGTCTCTTCAAGTTGATGAATGCACTGATGTTAGCAGCAAAGCCCGAGTGCTAAATTTTATTCGTGTCATAAAGAATGAAAAATTTGTCAATGAATTTTTATTCTGCAAAGATTTACAAACAAAGACCAAATGCGAAGATATTTTCAAAGTGGTGAACAACAACATTTTGCTTTTCAAACTACAGGGGAAAAACTGTCAGCGTTTGCATCCATGGCTGTCCTTCCATGCAGGGAAATAGAAAGGGATTCGTCACTCTTGTGCGTCAAGAAAATCCAAATGTATTATTTGTTCACTGCATGATCCACAGAGAAGCTCTCGTTGGCTGTATTGACTGAAAAGTATTTAAGCGTGTCGTCCAACTCAAGGTTTAGCTGATTTAGTTCATGACTGAAAAAAAAAACAACTTTGAACTTTCTATTCATATCCTCAAAACTGAAGTCATTTTGTGAAAAATTGTCTTTGTGGCAAAGTAAGATCTCGAAAGGAGTCTTCGACTTCTTTACTGCTTACAATCATTGTGCTTCAAATAAAGAAATCCCCCCACCTAAATTCTGTACATTTTGACAGCATTGCAGCATTACTACACAACAGTTGGAGGTCTTGCAATTATACAGTTGTCTATTTATAGTCTTGGGTTTGAGTCCTGCTCACTCCATCCCCAGTCATCCTGCCTGAAGTTTTACAAAAGGAATAAAATTCTCTAACTACATCTACATTTTAAAGTGTACAGTTTAGATGTAATCTTGTGGATTTCAAGTAATTTTGTAAACAAAGATAATTACAATCTTTGAACTAGTCTCGATCTAGTAGATATTCTTTTTGTTTATCTATTAGATCTAGATTTTTAGATTTGATTAGTTATAGATGCATTAACCTAGCTCTTAGTTTAAATCTAAGTAGGCCTATATTTAAATTCTAACGATATATTTATACGTAACCGATTTATTAATAGACTATTAATAGATCTTAGTTTGAATTAAATTATTAATAGATATAGACTAGAAGCTTAAATGAATTTAGATGTAGATTTAGATTTTAGATGCTCTACCTTATCTCAGATCTATTGAACTACAGTAGATTATATTGATGTAGACCAGAATCTACTTCTCAGATTTAAATCTTACTATTGTAGCATAAGTTACTTAAATAGTAGGTCCTACAGATGTTAGGCCTATTTCAAAGTGTGCAGTATAGGAGCATGATGTAACACTATTTATTTTAAAATAAAATCTTGAATATGAGTAGTAATTCAAAGAAACAAAGCTATTGTTATAGAGAAAAATCTGACCCAGGAAATTACAGAGCAGTTTCACTAACCATATCACATGTAAATCCTAGAGCACATAATATGTAGCAATAACATAAACCACTAAGACAAACATAATGTTTTTAGTTCATACCAACATGGCTTTAGGAAATATAGATCATGTAAAACACAACTAATCGGACTTATAGGTGATTTTTTAAAAAGCTTAGACAACAGTGAGCAAATAGATGTTATCTTAATAGATTTTTTAAAAGCTTTGACAAAGTTCACCATCATAGTTTGCTAACAAAATTAAAATAATTTTGGGATTGACGGTCCACTGCATCAGTGGATTATTAATTTTCTGATGGGAGAGAACAAATGAAAAACTGTCATGGAATCCCCATATTGATGAAACAATAAAAAAATCAAACAAAGCATCAGGGTTTATTAAAAAAAATTTCTAAGAACATAAAACTAAAATGTTATTTAACCTTGCTTAGGCCTATAATAGAATATGCATCCTCTGTTTGGGACCCCTCAACTCAAGAAAACATTAAGAAACTGGAACAGACACAAAATAGAGCAGTGAGATTTATTTCAAATCAATATTCACATTTGACTAGAGTAACAAATTTAGTAAAATCACTAAATTTAGAAAGCTTTCAGGACAGAAGACTCAAAAGTAAAGTAGCAATTATACATATATATAATATAACACTGAACCATAATCTTCAAATTCAAAAACAAAATTTAATAAAATACTCGGAAAGACACAAAGAAAAAGTCACAATCCTCGTCCCATATGCGACGACAAATTTGTACAAAATCTCCTTCTACCCTAGCGCTATTAGAGCATGGAATGGATTGCCTGAGCTAGCCAGGAAAACCAGTGACTTGGCAGAATTTAAGTCATTGGTTAATATGCATGACTGAATCCATGACGCGTAGGACGTAATCATCTTCTTTTTTGAAGTAACGTCTACGCAAAAATCTATGAAGAAATATTGAGTTATTAATGAAGAAGTTCATGATCTATTTTTAAAAAGTTACCTCTCCTAAGATTTTCATAGAAAAGTGCTGTAATGTATTTAAAACCTGCTTGCAAATATCATTTAAAAATATAGATGGTTCACTTTCGGAAATGAAAAACTTTGAACTTTGAATGATCTCAAATATCATGATGAGGGTTTTTTTTTTCTCTTCTAGTTTCTGAGATATAGGCCCTAAATGGGACGGATGGACAGAAAGGCCACACAAAACTAATAGCGTCTTTTCCCCTTTCGGTAGTTGCAAAAAATACAAAGAATAAAAAAAAATACAAACTTACGTTTTCTGTTTTGAGTTTTTTCGAGTCTTTTCTGTCGGTTTGAGTTTTTCTCTTGCATGACATTTTTTGACGAGTTCTAAAAAAAAATGTTAATTCATTAAAACAAATGTTTTTAACAAACGATAACTAAACATTTCTTTTTAACCTTGGTAACCCTTATAGTATTTTTTTTTCGCAAATGGTAAAATGCCTTGCTTCTAAACCGAGGTCCTGAATCCTTGTTTTTAACTTTGGAATCTTTGGGCTCCTCTGAGTCCACCCAGTTCTAATAAGTGCCTGATATTAGTTGGAGAAAGTAAAGACGGTTTGTTGTCGTGCTGGGCCACATAAACAGCTGATCTTTATATCATCTGTCATATAGATTTCAAAGTGTTAAGATTTAAAACTTGACAACACCTGCCTTTAGTTTTACACTTGAGCTGTATGGAGACGTGTGTAACAGTTGTGTGACCTACATTTTTTTGACTGTAGCTAATGTCCAGGCATTAATCTCAAATATTTACTTATAAAACTTTTTTTTTCATTGACTGAACTTATACCATTGAATATAACAGAATTTAAAGAACATTTTGATCCCAGCCTATTAATTACTCTACAGCAATTTCTTATTATCAGTAATAAAATTAAAAGCGGGAGTGAGATTACATGGTGAACTTTTGAACCTATGTGCTTCAAAAAGAAAAGCATAAAAATCTAGAACGGGAAAATGTGTGATATTCCTCATCCTAAGAACACACACATACACACTAACACACACACACTAAAATACAAACATAATCACACAAGAACTCTAACACACACACACTAGCACTATAGCTAAAGCACACACGTACACTGTCACTCACACACACTAACACATACACACATACGCTCACATTAGAACACACACACTTTTTAAAAATTTAAATAAATTGAATCACATTAAAAATTTCAAAAAAAAACAACAACAACAACAAACAAACAAAAAACGGAGACATATATAACAATACGATATAGATCATGAGCTAGATATCTAGATCTATATTACTTTTCAAATATATAAATTCTAGATCTAACAAGTATTAATTATTCAACAATATAGTAACTTCCAGATCTACCACTAACGTAGGTGCTCATATTATAATCACATCAGAGATGAACAAAACACACAGCACTTTTAAATATCTTTAAATTGATGTTACATAATAATAAAAAAGGTAATAGTATATAAGCAGATACCTTTACGACCACCATGTTGTTTTTAAGCATAGTTATCTCCCTTACCTATATTGCATTTTTGTTGAGCTTAGAGTTAGTTATTTTATATTTTCTATTATTTTGTTTTGTCTGTTGTTATTAATTTAACTACATGATTTTAATTTAGATTTTTAGTTATTTTTCAAAGTACAAAAGCTTGTTTGCATTTTGAATGAATTTTAATATTAAATCTAATAGCTTCTAGAAAGAAAGACAAAACTGCAACAGAAAAAGTTGTCAAGTAATTCAAGGGGGATAATGTAGTATTAAGCCTTAAAACCAAAATAACGTATTTCTAATGACAGTATAATGAGTATATGGTCAAAAGAAATAAAACTTAAAAATATATATTTTAAAAACTAATTATCTCCGAGCAAAACAAATTACATATTTGTAATCTGCATTTTTTTCTGCATATTCTTAAAATATACTAGAAACCTGATTTAGCGTATCTAGTCACGTAAACTAATACCATAAAAAATAAGGAATTAATAAATGACATCGATAAATAGACTCACATTGTAGAGCTCTTGATTTGTCACTGTATGTTAACATTGACCGAGCTTTCTAAACTATTTTAAGATACGTGTCATAGTGGAAACACGTCATTTGGGAATTCCCGATATTTTCTTTCAATAAACCTCTGGTTTAAATTTAATTTATAACTACGTTTGACTTTATTTACAACAACTAGAAAATGGTCATGGTTGCAATCCGCATTATGGGAAAATTAGGTGTAAATGACACTTTACTGAGTGACACTATTTTAGTCTTAGTGTTGGCAGCAGGTTAAGCATTGGGTGATTGGAGGCTTTGTTAATGTTAAGTGGGTGGTGCCAAAGGAAATATATAAAAAAAGATATCTAAAATACGTAATGAATTAAAAACCTTATTGTATTTAAATCAATAACCAGTTCAATTAGTGGTCGTAAGCTTCTTAAAAAATAGCCATACTATGATACAGATGTCATACACTGATTTTACAATTCAATCCAAGCGCCAGTATCATAAATGTTCTTCTAAGACAGGGGTTCTCAACCTGTGGGTCGCGACCCCTTTGGGAGGTCGATTGACGATTTGCTAGGGGTCACTTAAGACCATCGAAAATATGGATTGTTATTTCTATTCTCCTATTGCTCTATGTGTTTGTTGGGGGGGGGGTCGCGGTAGAGTGGTGGATTGTGAAAAGGGGTGCCGAGCTTAAAAGGTTGAGAACCGCTGTTCTAAGATGACGATTCATTCTCACCAGACTAGAAGTAACTTTTTTAATTTTTACCAAAAGAAAGAAACAAAGGTCACGAAACGAAATTTAGTCTTACAAGTAGATTTAAACCTTTAATCATAATAGAGACTTAGCGCTAGGCTTGTAGCTATAGAACCATAGAGTTTTGCTATGTTAGAGATTTTATCCATGTTTCATTTTTTTTTCACTTAAATATATTTGAGTCTTGTACAAGGCCCACAACCAATCGGAGGTGGCTGCCTAGTTTGCCTTTGCTTAATGCCTGTCCTGCAGGCAAGAGATTTTATGGAGTTCCTTGCCTGTAAAGTGTTTGTTATGCTCAGTTCACGAGTGCTGCTAAACTCGAGTAGCATGTGGCTGTTGACATTTGATTTTCCAACACCAAGAAATCCTACAAAAATTAACCTCTCATCATAAGCCGCATCTCGAGGGATTAAAACCTGTATCATTAAAAAGTTTCTAGATATTTGTGATAGTTGTGATCATTTGTTCCTTTGGCCCACGGTTAACGAGGGTTTCATGTGGCCAGCACAACGACCAACTGGTTTTACGTTTTCCCAAATAATGTCAGGTACCCTTTAGAGATGGGTGGACTGAGTCAGACGCGCCTTAAAGATACCGAAAGTAAAAATCCCAGTTCGCACCAGGATACGAATCCGGGACACAGGTTGAAAAGACAAGGGCTATACTGATCAGCCACTTCCATTCCTATCATTTGTGAAATGATAACCTCCAAATTCACTATTATAAAATGAATAAAAGTTATTGAAAGACCTTGCAATAGTTAGACTCATAGATACATACATTATAATTGAGAATCAAATTTGTAGGTAATACAAAATGTATACATAAAAACATCCGTCCAATATTATTTTATCCAGCATGCTGTTTACATCAGATGAAATGTGACTAGAAGTCTCTTGCAGAAAACGATTTATCATAACGGTAATCATAAAACAGATCAAGAAAATAGGCCCAATTGGATGTAATTGAAAATGTTTGCTAGTTAAAAATATATTTGCCTTTTTTTTTTTTAATTCAAAATTTGTTGGCTCCCTTTAGCGAGTAGCGCCCCTCTAGATGTTACGCCGGGGCATGAGGCCTCTTTTTTCGATACTCCTTAGCATTGTCATCGCAAATTAATAATTGATTTTAACTGAAAGATGTTTCTTTGACACAATTTATGAAAATAAATACACATACATTATAATATATATTTATTTACTTGGTGATGGTCTTGGTTACCTCATTGAGAGCGTGCTTGGCCAACTCAACAGGAAGTTGACGGGCCGCAGTCTGGATCTCATAGACGTAATGGTAATGTGCGTGTTAAGGTGCTCTGAAGAGGTCATTGAGTTCATCAGGATATATAATCTTTTATTGCTTCATTATTACGGTGGCTTTGTCTTTGCCACGGCCTAGTCCATAGCTACATGATAGTCACTTGTTTAGTTATATTGATCTAAAAGCATTAGGATAATTAAGACGAGAAAAAAGTAACATTTTCTTTAGGCCTACTCTCTGTCCCAAAAATTACATAGTTGGTGTGACCGACTGATTCTAACAAACTGGGCAGTGTAAGTCTAACCTAGAACTTTAGTAGGCTACGTATAGACGGTCATGACAAGACGACCACGCGATAGTGTTTGTTGTATGTTTAGAAGTCATTGTAGGCGAGACACACTGACATGATTAGCCAAGCTTGTAGATTTACTGTTAACAGATTGTAATCTAAGGGGGCAAACAATATATTTATGAATACTAAATACATTTTTCTATTGTGCAACATTGCTAGTAAGTTAGTAACATACAACTTTTCATAAATATGTGATGCCGAAACATAAATAATTAAATACCATCATACAGTCGGTAGTACTGAATTCTAGATCTACATCTAGTATCATTTATATCTAATCAATGCATCATAATTATTAACTCTAGGGGGAAAAATACATTTTTCAGCCATAACTTTCATTGCCGAAAAAAGTAAATAGACTGCGAGTGCGACTGATGTTAAAACCTGGTCAGATATAGATCTACGTAAGCTAAGCATTTGGAACATTCTCACGTTAAACAGAAACAAAGTAAAAATCTGATAACATAAAATTACGTCATAAAAACATGAATTACTAAGTTATTATTGAAACTTAAATACAAAGAATAATACTATAATAGATTCATTATCTGTAATTGAAAACGATAGACTATATGTAAAATTTCAAAATTGTTAAAGCAATCTTAGTTTCCCTTAAAGTGCTTAACTTCCAAACTAAGGAATTTCTGGTTTAAATATAAGCGAAAGATTATTTTAATTTTCGGGATGTTTAGGACCCCCCTGAAAACCCGAAGTAGATGGGAAAGGTAAAGGCGGTTGTTGTGCTAGCACATGGCGTCATCGTTAATTAGCTGTCAGTCAAAGAAAAAGATTTCCCTTTGATCATTTTTCTAGAGATAGCAAGGTCTGAAAATGTATTGATATAATTTTTAAATACATAAACTAGATCAAGGAGATTTTAGGAAATATGAATAGTGATAGTTGGGCTCGCAATTTACTTAAACTGATCAAATACAACTCCGATTTATTTTTTTTAAAGATTGATGCGTACAAAATTAAAAAAAAAAAAACAATCACTATTAGTATACGGCTCAATCAAAATAATGAAGACATTATTAAAAAAATATATTAGGTGAAAGAATTAGGAACATTTAAAAAAATGTTTTAAGTAGGTTTAAACCCTAAACTAAGCTAAGCTTAAACCCTAAACTAAGCTAAGCTTAAACCCTAAACTAAGCTAAGCTTAAACCCTAAACTAAGCTAAGCTTAAACCCTAAACTAAGCTAAGTATTATACGGCCTTCTTAGTTTATCTTTTTATCCTTGTCTTGATTAACAAAAAGTTTTCTTGTTAAAATTGCTTCTTCTTCGTTCTCATTGTTATGTTGGAGCGTTCGGATTACTAGACCAATATATGAGATGAACTGCGCAGTTGTTTCCAAATCAGGGAGCTCTCCATATAGTTTTCTTTCTATTGGGGTTTTTGGGGGCAGTGTCTTGTACGGGCCTCTTGGTAAATTTTGCGAGGACATGGTCAGCATTCTCTGGTGACATTCCACACGGGGCCGAATTCACTGGTTCCAATTTTGATCTTCCGGTTCATATGTCGTATACGGTCCTGAGTCAAATCATTAGACATTGATCTTGTAATAGCTTATATTAAGCATTATCTTTCTTGTGATTTGGATGAGAGCTTGTTCATTTCTCATTTATTTGTATTAACTATTAGTTTCTTCTGGATATTGTGCAATGTTTAATTTTGAGTTAGTTCTCTCCCTTCTGCTATTTAATGAGACCATAATCCTAATTATACCTAGACACGATATTAGTATTTAATACGTAAAAAATATTTAAAAACATAAGTAAAAAAAAAATTACACCTCCCAATTGATTTCCTTTAATGATTGGTCCCTTTTGAAATAATGTCATCTCTTTTATAAAAAAAAAAATTTTTTTTTTAAAATTTGTTATCACTTTTGAAATAGTGGCATACTTTCTACAAAGAGAATCATTTTTTTTAAATACATTTTTATCATCACTAACAAAGACTTGCAGTGGAACAACCCGATTGTAATAACCTTATATAGAATATTAAGGGTAGAGAAAAAATTAATTATAAACAATTACAACTCCCAATTTATGTTTTTGAATGACTGATCCCTTTTAAAATAGTGTCATACTCATATGGTCATGCTCTCTTAAAAAAATAATTTTTCTTTCACATTTTTATCATCACTGACATAGACTTGCGATGAAACAACCCGATTGTAATATCCTTAGATAGAATACTAAGGGTTTTTACACACAAATGACAATACAGTTCATTACAATACAGTACACACACACACACACACACAAGCTGACCTATTCTAAGAATGTGCAGATGGATAAGTCAACCTTGCCTGGTATTGTTAATATAACTTTTTTTTTTATTTGGTCACTTTGAAATAAGCTCGTTTTATTAAGATCAAGCTTCACTCTCCTCCTAAATCATATTCGAGTTCTTCCAAGCGTATTCAATTACATCCATTGATTTCTATTTCCAAAAGATTTTTAAGCCTAAATGTCCGTAAAAGCTATGAGACTTTAAAAAGGGAGATTTTAATTGATAAAATTGTTTGGGGTAAGGGTGATTTGGGAGACATATTTTTCTCTTAGTACAGAAATTAGTATAGATAAAGGCAAACAACTGAAGACAAGACCTGACTGAATATAGTTAGTATTTATAACTGAATAGACCATACATTAATAAAATTAATTAACCATTAAAAAATGTTCCTCTTAATAAACAAACATGCTCAAAAAACACACACTCACACACATATATATATATATATATGTCGAGTGGGGAAGGGGCGGTCCAATTTTATTGTAGAAATCACAGCTTGTTAACAGAATCATTTAAATATCTATATTATTAAAAAATTGTTTTTGATACTTAGTCATATCCTCATATTATGTCGTTCCCCTCTTGGCCCATGGGGGGGGGGGGGTCGGGGGCGGCGAATACCTCTACGTCCCTTCCTACCTAAATACTTTGAGTGGGGGGGGATTCCTATTTTTATGGAGAAATCATAGTTTGTGAACAAAATTAGCTGAATTAATATATACATTTTATAATATGTCGCTCCCCTTCTGGTATCTTTGCCGATTCGGTTGTGTAAAGGGGAGGGGGGCGATTGCATGTACTGTTTCCCCACTCTAGCCCTCTGAGTGGGGGGGGGGTCCTATTTTTATGGAGAAAACATAGTTTGTGAATAAAATTAGTTGAATATCTATATATATAAAGTACTTATTGATATGTCGATCCTCAAAGCCTTAATCCAAATATGTAGGGTAATTATCCTTTTAAGGAACAAATCGGTTTTATTTACAATTTATCAAGGATCTATATAAATTCATATTAAAATAATTTTCAAGTACTACATTATATAAAAGATCCTTTTTAATAGGATGAATAATGATCTTTAGGTCAGGAGAATGCGTTTCTCTAGTGAAGAGTGCAAGAAAACGCTTTTGGCGTTGAATGTGAATGTTGTTTTCTTTATCTTGTGTCTCTTCTATGGATTTTGGACTCCTATTGATGCAGTATCATTGGAGTGGAAGATTCGACTGTAAGAGAGGTCTATGTTTTAAAACAGTTTGTTTTAATTAAAATAAAACTGAGTTTTTATTTTTACATTTGTAATTCTTAGTTACCTCCCTTGAATAAATAATAGCCGAAAGATGAAAAATAATTTCGCTATTAAAATGTCCACAGAGTTATCTATATCATTGTACTACGAAAATAATCTACCGAAGGTCTCTATCAAAGGGTGATCACTGTTGGAAAATGATTTCATTTATTTTTTAGTTATATATAAAAACTACTAGTTTTTCAATTTTTATTGTCAACTACATATAATCCTATATTTCTTTTTCTAAACAATTTTAAATCAAATTTTATGTTTTAATTTTTTAAAATGTCAGCATTTTGAAGAGATATTAAAGTAATATTTTGTAAAATAGTATAGGCAAAATATGTAGACTTATCTTTTGATAATTAGATATATTTCAAAGTATGTTAATATAACTTAAATCTATTACACTACATTGCACTTGTGGTGTGAAGGTTAAGTGTTGGATTATAGAGCCAAACGCACATGGTTCAAAGACTGTTGGGCGCATTAAAATATCTTTTTTTTTTGGTATGTTTAAAACAATCTGTACTATAACAGTCTAAAAAGTAATAACTTTGTCTGAATAAATGTATATTCTTATCTTAAAGTAGTTTGTCCATGTCTATACTGTACAAACTGTATTGGTACACAATGTCAATGACAATGACATTAGACTCAGGCAGTGTGTTTCTCTAAATAACGAAATAAAACAAAAGAAATCTTCTCGAATACAATCGCCATCAACAAACCCAACACATGATTACAGAGTCCGAGAGACTTACAGTTTCATCCACAAAATATCCAATGCAGTCAATTCATGAGGCTGAGGCTCGTTTTTTTCCATTTTGTTTCTTTCTGTTGTCAGTGCTTCATTTGACTCCGACTGCTGTCAGTGCTTCATTTGACTCCGACTGCTGTCAGTGCTTCATTTGACTCCGACTGCTGTCAGTGCTTCATTTGACTCCTACT
>JADKLZ010000728.1:287031-314535 GCA_021533235.1 Biomphalaria straminea | reverse complement strand
AATGCTACAGCACAAAATACTACCACACACAACACTACTGCACACAATATCACCACACAAAATACTACCACACACAACTCTACTGCACACAACAACACCACACAAAATACTACCACAAACAACACTACTGCACACAACATCACCACACAAAATACTTCTACACACGTACGATACACTAACTATGTTAACTCGTTAAGTCCTACATCTTTAAAAGCAACTGACAAGATCCATGATTGATTGTGATAGGCCTCTATCAGTTGGGGGGCTCTGTAGGAGAAATCCAGGGCCGGATTAAGCCAATTTGGTGCCCTAGGCACAAACCCACATGGGTGCCCCCTCTGCCTGGACCCCCGATCCTCCACTGACAGCTGACAGTTCAATATTACGCAAAAAAAAAAAAAACTAACAAAGACAAACTATTATCATCACATATGTTTGTACTATCGTCAGTCATATAAAACCTACAATAAGGTATTTCTGTATTTTAGGATTTTTAGGCGTATTTTCTTTTTTTTAATTTATTCTTTTCTTTTTTTTTTGTAAGCTATTTTTATTTTCTTCGTTTTAAATTTAAATTTTCTTTTTTTTTTGTAAGCGTTTTTTTCTTTTTATTAAAAATAAAATTTTATTATGTCGCAATTATCAGAGAGAGAGAGCACACATTTACATTATAAAGTTCTTTTTTCTAGATTTACGTTTGGCAAAGTTTTTGAATACATCATCAAAGTAATTTTGCGCAACAAGTCCGCCTCAATCATCAGCAGAGACAAGGAATCAAGCCTTTTTGTTCCATTGTTGATCTACTTGGATTTTTTTTTACGTTTTAACTGAGAAAAAGAGTGCATTTCGTGACCATTAATGTTAAAAATATGCGCAAGGCGATTTCTACTTTGGAAAAGCACACTCGATGTTGTCTCTAACTATTACTTTGTAGAGTTCTGCATGACTGAACGTGTTGTTCTCAGATTTTGATTCACGAAACTTGTGGCAAATATACGAGTGGAACTGTTGTAGTTCAGTATATAAATTATTGCTCAGATCTTCAGCATAAGCATTATTTAGTGCTTCACAACACTGCAATGTTTGTGGTACATCGACCAAACAAGAAAATCGAACTACTATATCATTATATACCTGCGCTCGTCTACTCATTTCTGTCTCAAGTTTGTCAACAATCCCGTAGAAAGTAGACATACGAAATTTGTCTCTAACATTCAGTGAGACCTCAGGGGAATTACCATCAATGACCACTGTCTTTCGTTTACGATTACGGGTCAAAGTTGCCTTATATTCCACACCTGGTGTTAGTTCTTTTGCAGCTTTTTCAAATCTTTCAAATTCATTCCTAGATTCATGCAATTGATCAGCTAATGAGGAATACAAATCAGCACACGTTTTCAAATTCACATGCTCATTTTGTAGAGCTTGACTGACTCTATGAAAATGTTGTAACACTTCTTCCCAAAAGACAAACATGAAAGCAAATTCTAATTCTTGCATCTTCTTTGCAATGTTTTCTTCTTCTCTTCTGGTGTCCCCCTTCTGTGACTGGTCTTCTTGTAAACATTCTAACGCTTCTATAATCTGAGTATGAGACTTTACAATAGCTTCAGTTGCAACAGCATGTGCCTCCCATCTGGTATCGGAAAGGGGCTTTACAGGCGTTTCATTCAAAAGGCATCCTTTCAGAATCCTCCATCTATTGGTTGAAGCTGAGAAAAAAGTATAGATCAGTTGCACTGTATGGAAGAAGTTTACTGCCTCTAAACAAGAATCAACGGCACTTCTGCCTACCAGATTTAGTGAATGGGCAGCACAGGGTATGTATATAGGAAACTCATTTTCCTCTAGAATTCTTTTCTGCATGCCCTTGTAGCACCAGACATATTAGCAGCATTGTCGTATGACTGACCTCTGCATTTCAAAAATCAATATTGCAAACTTCACGTAAGTACTGCAACACTTGCTTAGCCATACTTTCACCTGTGTGACTTTACAGCTCCAAGAAAGTCAAAAAGCGCTCAATGGGCTCTCCATCTAACACACATAGAAGAACAACGCTTAACTGATCTATATGTGAAACATCTGGTGTTAACAAGCTGCAATAACCGGAAGCCTTTATTTCCTCTAAAATTACTTCATGAACTTTTTGGGACATAATTTCAATCAGTTCTTCACATATAGTTTTGGATAAATAAGAAGGATTTCCTTTTCCAGAATTTCCATATTTCTCAATGTGTGATGCTAAAAATGGATCAAACTGACTGACCAACTCCAGCAACCCTAGATAATTTCCATTTTGTAGAGATCCAAATGTTTCATTTGTCTTTCTAAAAGACAGACCACTCTCAGCCATTGTACAAATAACCGCTACTGATCGACTCAAAATATGTTCCCAGTAACTGTATGCCTCATTAATTTGCTCTTGTAGCTTTTGTAGTAGACCAAAGCCTATGAAAATGTGATGAAATGTACAGCCATTTAATGTCACGTTAGCAGACCAAAATGGAAGCGAATTAGTTGCTAAACATTAGTGCGTTACGTAGCACAAAAATCTCGTATAAAAGTAAAAAAATAGCACAAAATGCCTCGAAGAAAAATAGCAAAAAATTGGATGGGAATATTTTACCCCCAGGTTGTGGGACCAAGGTTAAATAATGTGCGATTCAATATTACATTTGCGTTTGCTAATGTCATGTCGATTTCGCGCGGCTACCGGGACAATATACACATTTTTCTTGCGGACTTGTGGTGCCCCCCCAAACGCTTGGTGCCCTAGGCACGTGCCTTGTTTGCCTAATGGTTAATCCAGGCCTGGAGAAATCGGTTAAATTAGTCTAAGGCCGGTACTCCTTATTTGGTCATATGGTGTCAGCGTTACTCTTTGAGTAAAAAGTCTATGTCTAATGTTAAGCAATGGCGTCACTAGGGTCGGTGTCACCCGGTGCGGTTATCTCAGTTAGTGGCATTGAATTATTGTGACATTTATTTAGTCGGCTTTGAATTCTTAAAGATACAACGTCTTTACACTTACAATGACAGACTCGACAGTGGCACACTCTGAAATACAAGTCTGTTATGTAATAAAATGTTAGTCTGTTATTCTATAAAAGAATTTTGTTATGTTTTAAAACATTGGTCTGTTATTCTGTACTAAATGTGTGTTATGTTATAAAATGTCGGTCTGTTATTCTGTAATAGAAGTCTGTTATGTTATAAAATATTGGTCTGTTGATCTTATGGTGTATGGAGACGTGGTGGCTAAGTGATACATTTCTTAAAGCCGCCTCTAAGTCCACTCTAATTCCACTCTAGGTCCACTCAGCTCAAATGGGTACATAACGTTTGTTGAGAAAAAAAGGCGGTTGGTCATTGTGCTAGCCGCTTGACACACTCTTTAACCCTGACCTAAAACATATTGACATTTACATGATCTGCCTCATAGATCAATAAGTTCTGAAAGTGAAATTTCATTTTACATACTTCTAATGTATAGACTAAGTTCTTACAGTTTAGTCAAGCATCAAGGCTCATTATCAAAGTCTTGTAGATATACGTGGCTTCAATCAACTAGTACATCATTACAGTAGTCACTCATTAAACTGTCTATCTGGTGTCTCTTTTAGTCATGTTAATATTATTCGTATGTAGAACTGCTTCAAGGTAATCACAACTTTCTATAGAGATTAATAAAACATTCTCGCTCGAGAGCAGTGATTCCCAAAGTGGTCCATATGGACCCCAGGGGTCCACGAGGACTTTCAGGGGGTCCACGAAAGTGAAAAAAATAATTGGGGGTCCATGACATCCAAATAGGGGTCCATGACATCCAAATGGGGGTCCACGAGAGTGGAGCTCATTTAAGAAGGAATTGAGTTTAATATAAATCTCACATAAATGGAATCACCTATTATATCATACAAATATACATTATTTATACTTTATTATAGCTAGGCCATGAAATATTTAATGTATTATCGGAATGAAAAACATAATTTAAATTTTAATACCTCATTTAAATAGCTTAATTTGGTCTAGATGTAACTCATATTTAACATGGCTGAATCTAAATACAAAATAAACGGTAGCGTTAATTTTCAATTTTTTTTTCCTTTTCTCGTTGAACTTATATTGCCTATGTGTCTTTTATTTAACATTTAATGTAATGACACCATGAAACCACCTAAGCTGGAGGATCGTTGGAGACAAAGCCACCCTGATAAGATTTGAAAAAAACTATTGAACACTCCATAATAAAGTTGAGAAAAAGATCTACAATTGACAAAATATTTCTTTTTAAATTTTAAGGAAAATATAATGGTTTGCTGTGTCTTAAAATATCTTGCAAAATTATGAAAATGACATACGATTGGCAAAAAAAAAAAATGAATGATTTAGCCAGCCGCTGAAGTTTTATAACTATTTTGTACACAAACCTGCATCTGATATTTGCTAAGAATTCTTCTTAGCAACAAATAGTTCAAAGGTCTATATATAAACCGAGTTGTGCCTGTTATGAACCATTTTTTGGCACATGTTCGTTTATTTATGGATAAAAAAATTCACGAAAACTGATAATTGACAATAAAGTCGAACACATTTGATGTTTTGAAGGAATCGTTCGAAGAAAAAGCAAACCCTGTAACTGTTATATCAGTAGCAACAAATGGAGCAGTAGTAGATCTTGATTGCATGAATATCTTCAATTTGTTATAAACGCAGTTATGACAAACGAAATACGCAATTACTTGCTCAAATGTGAAGAGAACATGACAAGAACATTCATCACTTGAATCACAAAGCACCAGGCGAGGACCAGATTACAGCAGAACTAATGCTCAGCACAAAGGAGTACGTGATGTATGTGTGAAAAATTGTTTTATTTAATTTAATAACCATATTTGCATAGTGTAGTTTTGTCTAGTTATAACTTTAACAAAAAGAAATGTAGACTGTACAGCGTTAAATATTTGAAATTGAACTTTATTACTTCCTTGTCAAACAAGAGAGTGTTAATGTGCCATTTTTTATGATGCAGTGCTCCTATTTCTTCTCTGTGGTTGTCATAGAGCTCATTAGTTATAATGATCTTAATTTGTAAATTTTTTTTTCTCCATTGGGCCATTCGGTAAGTATTCCAGCTCCTTCGTTCGTGGTGGCTCTCTGAGAGCAATCCATGAAAAACACCTCTTTGTGAAACCTTTTAGTAAAACAACAAATCTCAATATAAAAAATAATCTCCGTAGCAATGGAAGTCGAGCTTGCAAACCTTTAAAAACAAAAAGTTTATTGATAGTAAACGATACATATTAACTGTTACATAATGAGTTTAAATTTCAATTTTTTATAAATGTATTGTAAAAAAAAAATTAAACTTAAAATGTAGTTTCAAATTACTTTTTCACTCCTCATGTCACTGGTTTGAAATTATTTAAACAAAATGTGTAAGTTGAAATTGATGAAATTTCAAAAATGTAATATAACTTAAACAGGGGGTCCACGGAAAACCAGAAAACATGTTAAGGGGTCCACAAGACAAAAAAAGTTTTGGAACCACTGCTCTAGAGACTTTGGACATTAATTTAATGGGCGTTTTTTTATTGTTTTTTTTTAAGGTTATTTAGTAGTATGAAGTAATTAGCACACATTATTTATTTGTTTTGTTACCAACATTGCCTACTCTTCGATAAATTTTTGATTGCACAGTTAAAATATAATATACATAATCAACTGTTTTTGGTTACATGAAAAGACAATTGTGTTCTTATTGTTAAAAGTAAGAATTTATCAGTTATCCCCCTTGAAAAGCAAATGGCTGCGCGTTGAAAATGAACTTAAAAGATTGATGTCAAATAAACGTTAGAATTTTTTATTTTTGTATTTAATTTTCAATTCATTTTATTTTGTATGTAAAATGTTTTTTTGAATTTTAGAGGACATTTTAAATGATATAAGATACAATTTAAATCTAGTAAGTTGTTTAGCGCCAATCTATCTAATCATCGATAGCTAGTTCTAGATCTACACTTGGTAGATTTTTTTTTTCAACAGATCTTTATAATTGTAAATCTTAATTACAAACAACAACATCGATGAAAAAGGAAACAAAACATTGTAAATTTAAAGACAGTTTAAACATTTTATTTACATTCCAGAACAAAGGTTGACAGATCATTAAAAAGTTTTTTTTTTATTTTCAAAATGTTTCTAGTGAATAAATGTATAGGCCTAAATATTTATCACAAAGTATAAATGTATTTATCTCTAGACTAAAGAGACATTTGAGTCTGATGTTCAGAATGTCAAGGGTTCTCAAAGACATCTTCATGGTGGAGCTGGACAACTCACAAGGGAAACAACTCACTAGACATAACCAACTCCACTGACATTTAATCCAGACATGAAACTTCCACTGTGGACATGATCAAACCAAGTCCAGCGGTCATTATACCCCAGACAGTGGACATATGCTCCACTACTTCCTGGACATGTACAAGTTGTATAAGTAAACATAGATCTAAATGAACCCACCTTTAGTCTGCCCTTCCATTGACCAACACTGACCTGTTTAGAACATCCATGAGGATGTGACACTATACAGAGAAACTTGTGTTGAGTGCTAGAGCCGGAGTATTTGTAATAGACTTTCCCCAAGACATTTCTAAAATGTTTGCACATTTCCATCAGTTTATTTCCTAAAGTTTGATCACATGTCACACAGTTCAACAAACACAAGTCATTCTCAATGTTTACATTTACAACACTGACCTTATCAACACTGACCACTGGACTGTCATCTCTATCATAAAACAATCTCAAGGTCGTGTGGTTGGCCTCAATGTCATCAAAAACCACATGTGTGGCTGTGGACACATTAAACTCCCACCACACATTGCTGGGTGAGTCTGAATCTTTACATTTTCTACACCAACACTTTGTGTATCGAGTACCTCCAATACCTCCATCTTGTTTGACTCCATCTTGAAACTTGTTTACATTGCACACTCTTCCACTTCCTGTCCTCAATTTTCTTCTCTCACTCATGTTAGAAAATGGATATGGTTGAGTTGTCTTTGGCCAAAACTTTGGTCTGTGTGGACTGGTCATTCTAACATCTACTCTAACTGTCAGGTCAGCTGTAGCTTTGATGAATTTATACAAATCATTGTCTTGAAGACCTTCAGGTAAATGTTTCAAGGTGAATGTATCAACAGGTATAAACTGTCTATGACCTGGATTCTTCTTACAATCAACAAGATATTTGTGTAGATCAGCTTCTCCCCCTTCTGACTCCTGAGTTTCATGATCACCTGGAGAACAGGGAAATCAACTTGATCCAATGTTTAGAATACAATGTACAGTATTGAGTCAATCAAGAGATATCTATAAATAGATCAAGTCTAACTCATGTGTTTATCTCAACAGTTTTATACACTAAGAAATAAACTCAATAATTACCAATTAGTGGACCTTCAACATCATCTGACTGGACTTTGGACTGCTCATTGGTGAAATTATGAGGATCTGAAAGGGTAAAATATAAATACAATTACTATTTTTACATTTTATTTATTAGTATTATTATTATTATTATAAAAAAAAACTATACATCTTTTTTATATTATTATCAAATAGACTGGTACAAAAAAATTATATTTCTAAACATTTACAAATCAAAATTTACCTGTATCTTGATACTCATTCCTAAGACTGGAAAAATCTGCTAGGTCGGTCTGATCTGAAATAGTTTAAATACATGTGTCAGCCAGGTTATTTTTTTTTCTGAAACACTAAGATATTTTTCAAAATACTGCATTGTTCCATAGAAAAGAAACTAAATATTAAAGATGTAATCTATACATTCTAGAAGCTGAACATAGATGTAATTTGCAATAACTTGAATTTAACATGCTCACTATTATTGTGCTTAATTCTAGTGACAAAAATAAGAATAAAATGAAACCATATAAATAGTTTTAAACGTAGGTATTGTTTTACTCTGATTTCATACCATTAAGTCCACTGGTGTCTTGACGAAAACTAAGGTGTTTACTGTACTAGAAAATAGGACAAAATATGTACATTAAATTGCTTTGGTAGACTAGATTTCAATTAGAGTTCCAATTGACTTTAAAACTACTTTTTGAGTACTAGATCTAGATTCTAAATCTAAAAGAGAAATTACTTAAAATATACAAGAAAATAATAAAATTGAAAACTAGTCAAAAAAAGAAAATTTTAAATAATTAAAATCCAAATAATAAAAAATATAAAGAAACACAAATAAAAAAATAGATTATTCTAGAATTCCTCATGTATATTTTTTTCAATAAGACTGTGACAAAAATAAATTTCGCCCACTTAAGGTATCACTCGGTCTAGGCATTAAACTAATTTATTTTGCTATCTTATTTTTTTTTATCTCCGCTTAGCCCTTATGGCTATCTAAAGCTATTACCTCCACCCCCTTTTTCTCTAGGCATCCGTGTCACGATGTAATTTCTTAATCTGACACCCGTCTAGCACATTCTTTATCGACAAGGATAAACGCGCCTCTAAATATCTTGACCTAACATCCTGCCGCACCCCCCCCTTCGGGGAACGGGTCAGTTCAAATGGACCCTCTTCAAATCGACAACAAGGTCTGTCTCGCGCAGCTAATCCCTGTCACGTAAGACAAACGGTCTGTCGTCCGACCATATTGGCGATATCATTCGATAAGGGCCCATCCTTATGTCAATACATGAAACGCGCGGCAAGGTCAAGTGATAGTCTTCTCCTAGGCATGGCGGACGATCTAAACACCTGGGAAGCCCCGCCTCCTTGACCACGCGACAGGATATGCGTAATGGCAAGCCCATCCCTTTTCCGGTCCACCTTAGCCATTTTAACTACACATGGCGAATAATCTTATTCTCATTTCATTCTGAGGAGCTGAAAGGATATACTTCTCTGTTTCGAGCTTTACGAGCTTTCGCTCCCTATATTCATTTCATATCTTTCATAATATTGGACTGGTGCTTTTATTACAGGCTACTTCTAATAGAAGCCCTAACTTTGTAACGCTGAATACCAGTCTGCTGACACCTGAGATGAACTCCAAATGAAAAACAGGGCAGGGAGACCTCAGGTCTCCCGTACTGCCCTGGAAATGAACTCTGCTGTGCGGCGTAGTGCCTCAAAGCTTCCATACAAAGTGAGTTGCTCACCGGATACGTCTCCCCGCAGCTCGCGGAGGTGCGGACACTCTTGCAAGACGTGCACCACCGTCTCTTCTGAATCCCCGCAGTGTCGGCAACGGGCATCAAAATTGGGCCGGAACCGTGCGAAATACGCACCTATGGGACAGTGTCCCGTACGCCACTGTGCAATTGTGGTCTGCTCCGACCTTTTTAGCCTCCACCACGGGTCTCCTCGATCTGGGTGGCGCATGTGCTGCCAGACTCCCCTGGCGTTTTTGGACTCATCCCAGGATTTCAACCATCGTTCATGTACCCACTCTCGGATTTGGGTCGTGGCCTGTTGAAACGTACATGGCGCTTCGAAAGTGGGCACGGCCAGCGCTCCTTGTCGTGCAAGAGCATCAGCCGCGGCATTGCCCCTCACGCCGCAGTGCGAGGGCACCCACTGCATATAAGTGACAACTCCAATAAGTAGGCGGATGTTATTTGCGGCGCCTAATGCCTCTTCAACCAGTTCGGATTTTCCCCCTAAGCCGGCCATGGCTTGGAGGCAGGACAGTGAATCGGTAACCATTACAACGGTAGTCGCAACGGTTTGCTTTTCACTCAACTTTTGGAGAATGTGTTTTAGGGTTACATTTATCGCCGTGATTTCGGCGTCAAAACTACATGCAGCGAGGCCGCATGTGCCTGACAGCCTGTCTGGTTCGGTATCTGGGTAGCTGATATAGGCCCCATACCCAGCTCTAACGGGGTCCTTCAGGACCGACCCATCTGTGTAGCAAAATATGGCATTGGGAGGGTAGGTCTTTAATGTGGCCAGTGCCATTTTTCTGAGTAAATCCGGGGGTATGTGTCGCTTTGTGGCCCCCTCCATCCCTTGGATGGTGAAATTTATGGGAGGGGTGGGCAATCTCCTCCAGGGCGGGCACGTACTTATCCTTCTAATGGGGACTCGATCAGTGGAGAGCCCAGCTTGTGCACTCAAATTTTCCGCGACGTGCATAAAGGACTGCCGTTTGATCCGTCGTTTTGCTCTCCACTGAGTTACTAAGGTGTGAGTCGGTAGCCCTGGTTCGCCCCTTTTATAGCGTTCCAAGGCTGTTAGTACGGCGCGCTCTCTCCTCAAGTTTAGAGGAGCCACGTTCGACATTATTTCTGCAGCGGAAATTGGGCTCGTTCTATAGGTGCCGCAAATGAATCTCAGCGCTTGGGCCTGTACACGGTCGAGTGATTCGAGGGCTGTCTTGCTTGCGTACACCTGCACGGGCAGGGAGTACTCAATTTGGGACCTGACTGCCCCTGTGTACAGTGTGCGGAGCATGTCAGCTCGGGCACTCCACTTGGTACTGGCTAGCTTTCGTAATAACCCTAACTTCTCCGAGGCTTTCCTTTCCACTTCCTGGATGTGCAAGTGCATTGAGAGCTTACGATCTAGGGTGATGCCTAGATACTTTGGCGTATTTTCGCGCTGGAGTCGCAGCCCACCGAGTTGAAGCTCGAATGGGGCCGCAAGAATGTCGATTCCCAGGCTGAACAGGGACCAGGTCGTTTTGGCAACGTTTATCTGAATCTGCCATTTCTTGCAATACAGAGAGATGGTATGGAGGTCGGCTTGCAATGCTGCCTGTATTTGGTCAGCTTTCTTCCCGGTTGACCAGAGGACAATATCGTCAGCATATAGCAGTCTACGGCACCTTAGTGAGCTGGGCAAATCGTTCAGATAGGCCATGAAAAGGATACATGATAGGGCGGACCCCTGAGGTAACCCTTGGCTATGGGTGTTTTCCTCACTTAGACAGTACTGGAAATAAGTTCGTGTTTTCCTGTCCGTTAGAAACTGCTTAATCCAGTTATAGGTCCAGATCTGGAGACACCAGTCTTACCAACTACTCACAAGAGTCCGACCAACAACCGCATGCCAGAAGATCCGCCCCTGCAGCTATCTATAGTTGGACTGTCCCGTGCGCTAGGACCGATCAAGCCAGCCACCCACAGACAACTCAGCATCAGTCACGCCGGTCTCGTCAGAGCAGCATAGGATTCAAAGCTAAGCAACAAAGCCTATGACACTCAGACCACTTGGTTCTTAAATCTTATGATGATAGTCCCATTTATGTAAATAATTAGGCTCCGCCCTAACACTGTACAGCTTTTTACCTTTTACTTATTTTCATTCTTATTATTAAACTGTACATATGTTTTACATAAAAGGTATTTGTTGCCTGCATTCATAACATTGTGCATGTAGTCCTTATGTGCAAGTTACGGTCCTCAAAATATTTAATTCCCCTAGACACCTAAACGGCCACCATCTTTGACCTACTTGTCACAAAGACCAACAATTTCCCTATTTCAAAAAATGGGATATTTTTTTTATCTAGATCTGGCAGCCTGGTAGTGTGATATGTAATAATAGTTGTGTCTCCATAGTCTTGGGTTTGAGTCCTGCCTACTCCATCCCAATTCATTCTGCCTTAAGTTTTGCAATAAGAATAAAAATATGTAACTGCATCTACATTTCAAAGTGTACATTTTATATCTTAGTTAGTAGATTTCAATTTTTTTTTATCTTTTAGTCATTCTTAGATCTAGATTTTTTTTATTTTATATAGATGCATTAACCTTTATTTAAATATAAGAAGGCCTATCACTAATTCTAAGGATGGATATATCAATAGACTAGATCTATAGTATAAATTAAATTATTGATAGATCTAGAATAGAAGCTTAAATTAATTTAGATGTAGATCTAATTGTTCTACATTACCTAAAATCTAATGAAATACGGTAGTTTAGCTTAAGTTACTTAAATAGTACAGATGTTACTTCAAAAATAATTAATAATGATTATGTCTTAAGCATTTCATATGTCAATCAAGTTATGCATTATAATTATTGACTTAAACTTTGTTAAGTCGTTTTTCTGGCTAATTCAGGCAACCATTCCATTATTTACTGACATAGGGAAGAAGTTGTACGAATTTGATCTTTGAAAGGAATTATACTTTTTACAAGAAATACAAGTCTCTAACACTTGACAGATCTATCGGCTTTGTAGGCTTTCTGAATATGGATCAAGAAGAATAGGCATATTATCTGAATCTAAATCTATAACTATAAGATCATCATATAGATTGATTAGATAGCATGCATCTACTCTAGATCTATTTTAGCAAATTTGATCGATTTATTCCAATAGATTCTAAATCGATGCTTAAATTAATTTTCATTTATCTAGATTTAAAATTGTTTACAATATTTAACTACTGAATCCATGGAAATATATATAATTGTTACGGTTGCTCTCGTTCTAGATCTCTATAAATAAGCTAACCTACTTAAGTCTACTCTAAATCTAGATCTAGACAAGCTAGCCTACAAAAAGGGAGATTTTGTCTACTCTAATTCTAGATCTAGACTCTAGACAAGGTAACCTACAAAAAGGGAGATTTTGTCTACTCTAAATCTAGATCTAGACTCTAGACAAGCTAACCTACAAAAGGAAGAAGAATGGATTTATCGGCTGCAGTTATCGTATCTCGTAATCGACACATTTATTTATGCTTACCATTCAAATCTCTAAAACAATATAGTCGACTACATTAGTCATTTGACAAAAGTATTAATTTAGATTTAATTTTAAGATTTTAAAAACATATATAGGGCCCTATATATGGTCATGCATTAGTGCTATAATTTTACAAACACCATAAACATTTTTATGTAGATTATTAATCAAGACAGCTAGTTTTTAGATTCTTAGGAGAGGGGGGAACTGATGTGTGGGCGACATTGTTCCGACCACAGCTTATGCCCAGGCATTCATCTCATGAAAATGAGATGATCCATAGTCGCTTCGCGACTGACGGTGGCCATAGATAATTGAATTGAATTTTAACTCAAAAGTAATCGCATTCAAGTAAAACCAGATTTTTCTGCACTTTAAAATAACAGTTTTAACTTTATCATATATTCTTCTTATCGTTTTTTTTTATATACAGACGTTACTAAAAAAAAAAATGATTACGTTATACGCATGATGCATTTAGTCATCCATGCTAATCAATGATTTAAATTCAACCAAGTCATTGATTTTTCCTAGCTGGCTCGACAGGCAACCTATTTCATGCTCTAGTGGCATTCTAAATTTATTATTGTGACCACTAATCTTCGGACTCGAAGACACGCCTTATATATTATGATCATAAGAATTAATAATAGAAACGGATGCTTATTATTGTCATGCTTTTCCATAGACGGTCTAGCTTCGCTAAGCAGAAACAAAATTAATTGTAATCACTTTAATGACTGTAAAAATGACCAGAAATATTTATTTTTTCATAAAACCCAATCTGGCATATTAAAGATGAGTGTGAAATGGAGAAAGAAGTTTGAGATAAAAATGTTTTCTTGTACATGTTTAAATTGATTATCTACTTCCTAGTCAAAGCCTCAAGTAGGACGACGGGGGATGGAAGCTGATGTCATGCGCATATAGATTGTTTCTTTGCTAGATGGGGTATTTTTTTTTTTTTGCACAATTATTGTGCGCTGTTTCTAAGGACGCACTATGTTGACGTCATCGCTTCTTTTTGTTTTGCTTGGGTAGCAGATTTTCGACTGTTTTTTTTCCCCAGCATTAGAGACGAGGCTTGGGACTAAAGTCAAGTCTGATTCAGTGGCGTAGCGTAGGGGGGGGGGGAGGGGGGAGGTTTTTGAAATCCCCCCGGGCCCCCGCCTAGGGGGGGCCCCCAAATGGGTGTTTCAAAATACATAAATTAATATATTTGATTGACAAATAGTGTCAACGGGTGTATTTTTTTTTCAACATTTATGGATTATACTTATATCAAATACTAAATCTAGATCTAGGTCTATCAGTACGTTGACTTTGTTGACATTTTAAAATATTTTTTTTCCCACAGAGATCAAAGTTGTTGTTTTTTTAAAGTCAGTTTTACATTTTGAAATACAAATCTTTAATAGATTTGTTGCCGATTAAAGAGATCAAACATGTTCTTTCGGCAAAAACCAAGAGTATTACTCTCTTTGTTGTCACGAATAAAACTGTATGATATACAGCAGTAGAGGCCTTAGAGGTGGCAAGTGGAGCGCCTGTGGGGGCCCCGCGATCGGAGATTTTTTTGTAACAAACTTGATCACTACACATTTTCCTAATAAAATCCGATTAGACGTCGATGTTTGAATACAAACATAACCTCTATTTATTGATTATTTTCGCCTAAGTGTTTTATATGCTTCTGTGCATAGACATCTTGAGGCCATGGGAGTATTTTTCTTTTAAACTTTTTAAACTTCAAAGAAAATCTTTTATGCAGAACAATAACAACGAAGTATATACAACAGTAGGCAAACAGTACCTAAGAAATATTCTGTTTTGTAATAAAAATAAGGCCCACAGTGTTAAAAGCGGACATACAGAATTGTTATTGTTGTAGGCCAATGACAGCCGTAAGACGGAATAGCCCGTTAGCGTGATGTGGTACGGTTTATATATAGTTTACCCTTACGGCTCCGAGCCCCGCACAAGACTAGGGTCCAGGGCCCGTCGCGCTGCTAAGTCCGCCCCTGTATACAGGGAATTCCAGGTATCTTGTTACATTTACTAATAATAGATTTTAATGGCGAGTATTTTAAGGCTACGCTAATTAACCTTGAAGCAGAATTTACAGCAACGAGTATAACAGATCCAATAGTTATTCTTAACAATGCTAGAATTGTCCATTATTCGGGTTTGGCTTCTGTAATTTCAGAATTAACTTCACACTCGAGTTTTTTACCCCTCTATTCATCTATCCGCAATCAAATGGAAAAAGGCTTTTCTAAATTAAAAAAATCGTTGTTATAGAGTGATAAAAGAGTGAATTGCAAAGTTGGGAAAATGAATAAAAACAACAACAAATGTATGTCTTTTCGTCAGAGGAAATTTCACAATCATAGCATATTTTTTATTAGTGAAATAAATGGCAAATCGCTTTTTCAATAATGTCACTGATGCACGAGAACTTTTCACCAACAAACTAGTAATACAATCACCAAAAAGGTTCAAACCTTTGCAACATCCTCTGAATACCGTACCACTAAATCAGGCCACTACCATTGCGTCATTCTAAAAAAAAAACTATCCCAGGAGCACAATGACGCAAGAAAGGCTTATCATGGCTTTAATGTCAGTGAAGTCACAAATACTAGAAAGTATCGATGTAGATCAGGGGTGGGCAAATTTCGTCCCGCAGGCCACATGCGGCCCGCCGAAGTGTTTTATGCGGCCCGCGAAAACCTAAATAAATCAAGTGTGCCCACACATTACACATATTAAAACTGCAAGTATATTAAAAATAATGGTAAATCTATAGAGAAATGATTGAAACTTTTGATTCTTATCACTTAGAATAATGAAGAAACATTGTCTCTAAACTTCCTTCTAAAAAGTTTAAAGAAAACGAAGATTATATTTAAAAGCAGTATTTCCATAAATTCAGTAAAACATATAAGCCCAGGCCAGTATTTATTTATTCAATGCTATGAAGAAATGTGTTGAAAGAGTTGGGTTGGCTTGTAATAATGGCAAGGGTAACAACTGATGGAGCTTTGACTGAGAAAAACCTTTTTAGTAAAAACAAAATAAATATCCCAACCATAATTTAGTAACTGCAAACTTTAAACAAAGCTACATTGAATTCGAGCGAATTAAGAGGAAACACATAAAAAAGAGTTTAAAAGATTCACAGGGCTGTCCTTAGGCTTAGGTAATGTAAGCAGCTGCCAAGGTACCCGGTATGTAATTGTTGGGGAACATGCACTGAGTAATTATAGAGAAGGAATAGTGAAACTTGTACTCAATGTTATTGTTCGACGTACACTAGGTCTTTAATAAATTATATAATCTTAGCTATAATTTTAGCTTCTTCACTTTATTTTGTATTTTTCTATTTTTTTCGGAACCACCAAATTCACTATTGATATATATGCGGCCCGCCTAATCCCCAAATTGTATAAATGCGGCCATCGGTTGAAAAAGGTTGCCCACCCCTGATGTAGATGATGTTATAGATGTCCTTGCTGAACAGAATGCACCACATGAAGCGATATGAATCGAGATTTATCACTTTTGCATTATTTTGCTAATAAACAACGGTATTATTCATTAAAAGAGTCTTAATGATTAATTGTTTTGGTCAAATTTACTGATATACTGAATCAATTTGATCTTGGTCATTGTCACGACGTCGTTGATGATGGTTGATGAGTGGTGGATGTGACATTGCCGGGGAATCTTTCTATCTTGAACACGTGGTTGATAAAATCTTGAATTGAAGTAACTTAATAAATGTAGATCTAGGATTCACAATAAAAGAATACCTCTTGTAGAATAAACTCAAGAAACTTTAATCATATAGAACGTAAGTACAAATATGTACAAATGATAGATCAATGAAGTGAAATCATATTACAAATGCATTTAAACAGAGCTCCTAATAACACGTCTTGTTTCTACAAAGTAATTTCATCGACTGCCGGGCGAATGTTCTCCTGTCACGTGCCTCGCCAAATCTCTGGCGCTAACTAAAATGTCTTTATTTATTTTCAAATTAACCAATAGAATTCAAAGTTCAAAGTTCAATCATCACTGGGAAAACCTGGAGCTAGTAACTCGTGTCTGGAGTCACCGATTAACTTCCGAGCCGTCTGGCGAGGGTTTACACAATCTGTTAAATCTATAATAGCATATGTGACAGTCATATATATTTTTTGCGTACATTATATCATGTCATATATCGAAAGTCAAAATGCAAGGGGCCCCCAAAGAGGTCGGTCCCCCCGGGCCCCCGAACCCCTAGCTACGCCCCTGGTCTGATTTGTAGTTGCATAGACCCTACTTGGCTATTATCATTAGCACTGGGTTGTGGGCATGTCGAGACTGGAGTAGACTGTTGGTACTGTAAGTAAGGTTTCCTTGACTGTTAACTAGATCTATGTTGTTTCACTTCACATAGGCGTTCTGATCAAGTATTTTCTTTTATTTATAATCATCTCTTAGGCCTATGTCATATCTTAACCTCGAATCATTGATTGACATTAAAACTTTTGAATTTACACTCCAATTGTCAACTTCTATACGTTAACATATTGATGTTACCTGTTTTGTTACAATTACTTCATATATATTAAGTGATAGACTGTCAGGGGTGCCCGGGCAGACGAACCACGTCCAAAAACTACAACCCCGGTAGCGGGCAGGGTATGTACCTGGAACTATAGAGACGACTGACAGCGTGACCTCCGTGACCTATATCAAAGGTGTCGGCGACAGTCCAGCGCGCATGACCCTATGACCAGGCCATCAAATTTTATTGTACTATTGCCCTCAGAGTTAGTTACTACTTCTAAGTCCATGATTGTACTTTTTTTTCATACACGACAGACTGAAACTATAGAGATGACTTACAGCGTGACCTCCGTGACCTATATCAAAGGTGTCGGCGACAGTCCAGTGCGCATGACTGTATGACCAGGCACTTATCCAAAAAGCTTCAGGTGTCCATCATTTTTGTTCAAAAGTGTGTTTACTATAGATCGGGGGTTGGCAACCTTTTTCAACCAAGGGCCGCATTAATAAAATTTGGGGACTGGGCGGGCCGCCAATATATATATATATATATATATATATATATATATATATATATATATATATATATATATATATGCTTTGTTTGAAAACAATTAAGATGCACATGCATTTCATGTACAAACAACAAATTACAATGCTTCCGATGATAAGCATGAACCCTTCATTAGATATATAACAAAAGGGTCACAGTAAATGTTCATCAAGGAACCTAGCAATTTCTGCTTTTAGATTCCATTTTAATCTAATGATTGGCCAGTGAATACAGCTGTGTTACCAAACATCAGAATGTTATAATTCAAAAGCTTCACATACTTTTTGAAACTTGGATAATTTAGGCCATAAGAGAAGTAAATTTGGTGGCCCCGAATAAAATAAGAATATACAAAATAAAGGGAAAAAAATAAAATTTTGCAATTTATTAGAGACCTTGTGTACTTCAAACAGGAGCAATGAGCAAGAGTTTCGCTATTCCTTTTGTGTAATATCAAACTAAGGTTGTTATTAGGCTGGGAAGTGGGCAAGCTTGACATTTAAGGGATCTCAGCATCAGATAATTTACTTAATAAATATATGCCTTTTATTTAGTACAGTACATGAGTCATTAAGGGAAAAAAATACCAATAGGGGCGTAGCTTTGAATTTTCCATAGTTTGAGGGCCCGTGGGGGGCTTGATCTCTTTGGGGGCCCCTGCAGTTAGCGTAATTAGCTTGCTTGGCTACCTAGAAGGGGGCCTGAGGTTCGACACCCGACTCGGGCAGAGTTGTGTTTACTGAGCGCCCAAAGGCAGCACGGGAAACAAACTCATAGATACCCCTCCCCCCCCCCACTGGTCCACAAATGAGATTGGACCAAAGCGCTCTGAGCATGCTATACGCATGAAAGTAGCGCTATATAAAAGCTATAATAATAATAATAATAACAATAATATTTAATTTTTAATGTAAGAAACTTTCCTTATGGGGGCCCCCCTTAAGTGGGGGCCCGGGGGGGATTTTCAAAATCGCCCCCTTCTCCCTCCATCCTAGCGACGCCACTGCCAATATGACTCTTTCAATGAATAATACCTTTGCTTATTGGCGAGAAACATTTTATAGATCAATGCTGCCGAGTGTTTTTGACCCCACTGTCACGTGGTTCTGTGAATGATGTTCTTGTCAGTTTCAACCTCGGGACCTTAAGTGGCTCCAACTATTAATAGCACAATTGCTAAATCTGACACCCACCTATATCCCAAGATTACTTGGCAGTGGCGTAATATTTAAAATTTAAGGGGAGGATTCACCTCAATTATATCAATTTTCTCAATTTTTTTACTTTTTTCAAATATGGTTTCAAACGATTATTCATCCATTTCTCTACAGTTTGTCATTGTTTTTAGTTATATTAGACGTTTTACAATATTTTTAAATAATTTTACAAAATATCAAGTGTTCTAATTAATTTAGCTCATTAATTATGCAAAAAATAAAAAATAACGTAACTTTTTTATTTATTGTCCGATTTACAAAATTTTTTCACTAGCATTCATATTAGAAATGCTAGAATCTTATCTGTATCAACAGTATAACTAGTTGTAAAATGAATTACCATTGGTCCAATAAACTCATTTCCTGTAAATAACTATTATTCCGACCAATCAGCGATCTCTTTGCAAAAGCTTATGGAAGCTTTATCATAAACAGTTCCGGCGCATGCTTTTGCTTATATCGCTAGTCTAGTGTTTATTTCTTCAATATTATGGATAAAATGACAAAGTGTGATCTAATAAAAGAAGGAAGAAACCAATAAAAGCGTAAATTTAGAGGGAATAAATGTACTGTAAGATGAAAACAATCTAGATCTAGATCTAGTACCGGTATGGAACCTAAAGCTGAGTCTAGATCTATTGAATTAGACTATCGTGAAACTGATGTTATTGATGTATGTTTCTGCATCTAATTCAACACTGGAATATAGTGTATCTATAGCTAAGGAGAGTAGACCTACTACGTTCTTATTTAGGATGATATCTCTTTGTTGACATTTAAGCCCTTATTTCCTTGATACAACTATTACTTAGTATTACCCCTCCTTAGGGTGAAGTGTAGACTATCTCCCGTCCTTAGGGTTAAAAGTAGATGAAAACCACAAGTAAACCATTATCACAAGACTATTCAGTGACTAAAAGAAAGTGAGGCTTGTCAAGTAAGATAGTTTTACATTGCAGCCATTCTTCAGATGAATTTTTATGTGAATTTTATTCCTATGAAAATATAAATGTGAGCTTTTAACTAGCTATCTATAATGTAGTTATTATCAGAGATACAGTCACAGATCCCTAGCCCATATGAATACTGCAGCCCAACCTTGTAAATATAGGAACAGAATTCTACATACAGCTGAAAGTAGGCCAACTGCTAGTGAAAGCATGTTGTCAGCAGCTAAAGAAGTGAAATAAAACATGAACAGATAGCCGCATCATGTAATGATATATGGCAGAGAAGGGGCTTTATAAGCAAAAATGGAATAGCAACTGTTTTATCTGTCAATCCTTATAAGGCCATGTTAAGGTTAGGTCTAATTAATCATTGTTTTACTAAATTGAAAAAAAGACTTTCATCAGAAATAATCCTTGAAAAGGGTTTAATTATAAACGGAGATTCACTTGTTGAACAAAAAAGAGATAAGGGCAGGGGGGGGAGGGTCCAAAACATAGAAAAATGTTCAAAGTAACATCAAAAAAAGACAGGGTTATGAATACAAGTGGAAGAGAAGGCCATGGCTGATAATTCACATCTCTTTGGGGGTATTAGGTTAGTATTCATTGAAAAAAAAACATTTTTTCCCTTTAAAGTTCATTTTTCTCCTTTTTAATTTTTTTGACAAATTTCTTGACATGGAATCAAATTTAAAAAGTTGTTTATATATCTTCATGAAAATTGACACATATCAAGAATGATATGTTTTGAACTCACCCTACTACTTTGGCTTTAATTAAATAAAAAGTTTTAAAGTTATAGTCATTTATAAAATGTTATTTTGAGTTTTTTGCGTACAAAAAAAAACACCATAAACAAAAAATTTTTTTCAAAGGGTAAAACTCATCAGAATATAATAATTTTAGTAGGGCAAGTTGATAATATATGTATAAACATATTTGCAAAGTTTCAGTTTAAAATCTTTTATACTTTATGAGAAATTTGTTCCCAAATGTTTGTTACTATTTATAGTAACAGGCAGCGGTGACGTCATACTAAATGTCAAAATTGACATTTGACTTTTTTTTTACTCGTTTTAAGTGTTTATCAAACTATTTGGAAACTTTCATGGCTGTGGTACCATTCTAAGACATACTTTGGTTTTAAGGTGAAACCTCCCCTTAATGTAAACAATTTTGGACATACATTTTAGGGTGCCTCCTGAAGTGGGGGCCATGGAAGACGTTTGAATATGGACCCTTTTCCCACCCTAGCTTTTCCACTAAGTTCAACAGGAAATGTAGCTAATCATTTTTAGATGGTTTTGGAAGCGTTTACAAAGAATGCACATAAACTCTACGCTCATGTTTTTAAAGCTCAGAAAATCAAATCTAGTCTTGTAACTGTGATACATACATAGAACATAAATTAATAGCAGGTTCACGGTCGCAGGTTCGGGCCCCGGTCGACGCAGTCCCTTATTTTCGTAGCATTTAATTCATTACTTTCTCTCTTTGTCCTCGGTGCTGCTATTAATTTATGTTCTATGTATGTATCACATTTGTTTCAGCACCTAGCTTCAACTCTATGTTTATAGTCTTGTAACTGTTGCCATTTACGTCTGCTCTCACACTTGATGTGCAAAACGTAAACACAGATTGACTCAAGGGTGATAACAAGACATACAGTTGTGCTAGTGGTTAAGGACAACATGTTACCTTCGTATACACAACAAACTTGTGATAAGAGAAAATAGAAACATTGTGTTTGTATTTGGCAGCCTTTAAACAAAGCCACTTAGTTACAATCTCCGGCAGAATATTTCGTAACAGTTATTTTCCTTTCAATTATAAGAAAAACTGAAAGTCTTCACAAACATAAACAAAAGTTAAGAGATGTTTTTATACCAAACTCCATGCTTCACATGTAGAAGCACAGGTCTAAACTATAATAAAGACTGTACACGTGTATTTTCAAGTTCATGTACATTCTCATAGCACGCCGGATTTAAAACCTCAGCCTTATCAATCATGATATTATTAAACACTACCTCTCCATTCTAGTCTTGTAAAAAACATGACTTTAAAAAGCATTACTTACAACGTCCAATTTTAAACACAGTTACAAGTCTCTAAATCTAGACGTCAAACTTTCTATTTTAACGCAACATTTAACTCTGCCTTCTCTGCCTTATTTGACTGATTTCCCAAACTGTCCGAGCTAGATGTCTTTCTTATATCGTTACGCATCTTGACCAAATGGTTTAAACGTTTTCTTTCTTTCCTGAACAGACAGAAATGCTTTACATGGTACAATCTGTTTTTTTTTTAACTTAACCTGGAAAAAGTCACGAAAAGATAACTCTCTAATAACCTTTTTTATTACCTCACGTTACTTCCGCAGCGATAGAAATCGCGGGATGGGGAAAGAGGTAATTTTTTTTATAATATATGTCAAAACCCACCCCTTTTGGAAAACTGTGTTTTAAAAGAAGTATTCACCCGTTATTAAATTAGCAGCGCATGCTAAGCTTCATGTCTACCAGTCTACCAGTTGTTCTGTCTTTTAAACTTTGCTTCATCGTAGATCATCAGCTGACTACCGCCAAATGTCCCTCTAAAATTATATTTTAATATTTAACCGTCATTCACCTTGGCTTCCAAACTAATTAATTATTTACGATAGTTGCAACCAGCCGCAAGTAAAGAATCCACGATTTTAGAGAGATATTCAAGTTTAATACATACATCCAACTCTTTTGTTTTTAAATTCCATTACGTAAAGTTTTCACCACAGGGAAATACAATTTACAGAGAACTTATCTAAATGTATGTTAGAACCGCAGAGTGTAATTTGTAGGGATAAAATGACAAAAGTAATAGAGACCTACAATTTGGTAAACAGAGTTATCTCCTTAAACTTAGTCAGGTAAATATTAAATATTGTCAAAGAATGTATAAAACACTCAATCGTTTTTACCAAACTTATATGAACTCACTCCGTCAGTCTGTATGGTCAAAGTTTGATATACGTTACTTTATCCACTGTCTCGAATCAAATTGAAAATGGGCACATTTATTTATTTTTTCCAAATTTTACACGAATCAACACAAATCACCCAATCAATTAATTACTTTTTTGGTAATAAATGAATTTTGTTTTATTAAAAAAAATGAAAATATGAGATTAATATATTTAAGATTATGGATTTAAATACTCAGCTTTTTTTTAATCGGTATTTTCTATCTTTTGCTTGTTTTAATACTCTATAGACAGTTTAAATTGTGCTAACAACAGGCTATATATGGGTTTTGATTCAACAAAGTAGGTCATTGCTGTTCTGCTTTGCTTCACTTAAATTAAAGCTTACCTTTGTTTCAATTATTTCTTTGTAATGACGTGTGGACAACTTTGAACCCATGGGATGAAAAACAAAAGACAAACTGTAAAACAAAAACACGTATACAGTGGAAGTATTATTTAGAAAAACAAAATTTCCAAACTCTATGTAACCAGTCTTACCCACTAACTACTCCCGTTGATTAAGTCCCAGTCTATATTATGTTGTTTTTTTCCATTAACCCCCTTGTTTTTATTTTATATTCACGTCAATTCGAATATTCTTTTTCTTTCTCTCCCCCTTCGACTCTTCATTGGATATTTAACTACAGTGAACACTAAAACCCAAAAGCCTGCAAAGTTTTCTACAAACATCTAAAGTTGATTCCAATACAGCCTGTACCAAGTATCATCACATAAGATAACATGACAGAAGCGTAAATTAAATATTTAATGTAAAGAAATCTAAACACTTGTTTTGGGGCATCCTTTCAAGAGGGTCTTATGTATTTTCAAATCTTGACTCTCTCTCTCACTGCTCTCTCTAGCTACACCGAAGGTTCACATAATGCTTACACAATACTAATTTTATTTGCAATAAACATGTTGACAATTAAGCTATATTATTTTTTGAGCCAGTATATTTTATCATTTGATACGTTTAAAAGATCTCATTTATCAATCATAGAAGCACATTATTGACACACGAGCTTCCATAGCGCTTTATACAGCTCACGAACCAAGTAGATTCAACAATGGGCATCACGAGGCCGTTCATTTGAGAAATGAGGTCCATTAAAAGAGCCGTTTCTAAAAACCTTCTCAAACCTACACACATTGAACATGTTAATGTTATATCACTTTTCTCTCAACAACTTTTTTCGTTTCAACCTTGCCTCTCCTACCCGTAATATTTAAACGTATGTTTTTGTGAGAAAATAATCAAAAGGATAAGACGAAATAAAATGAATTTTATAAATTTTATTGTCTTCAGTAATTTCTACTTTCCTCATTCCTCAAATACGAAAAATAAATAGCTGAAATATTTGTAAAAAAAATATGTATCCATTTGAAATATAAATGCTATTGTAAATAGTTTTATTAAACGCTTTCTTATATTGTACTGTTGCAGGTTTCCTATTGTATATCTACTTATAATTCTCTGACAACTAGGCCTACCTTCTCAGTGCGTCTAGTTGTCTCTAGGTTCCGCTGTAACAACTAGATAGAAACTTTAATGAGCTTTACGGCATATATCCCACACTGCTCTCTCTACTTTTGGCAACAAACACACTTCCGGTCATTTACTCCCTTGTAAAAATAGATTATACATACATACACACATTCACCAGTATACTCCGAACTAATCTAACATATAGTCATCAGATAATGAAATATAAATAATAATAAATAAAAAAAACAAAAAGGGGGGCGTGTCCTGAGCTACGTTATCAAACCTTCCGTTAGCTGCATTGAAATATATTATGCTGACTGTAATAAAGACAAATACTGTTGTAGAGCCTAACGTTCTCTAGTTTCTTCTCTGAACGAACTCAATCTTTTAGACTCTCCATTTTTGGGGGGAGAAATCTTTCAAGTTGTTACTCTTATTTGAAATAGGCACGCACACTTTGTTTTCTTACGTTTAAAAAGAAATATTCAGTCATAACAGATTGTCTAAAATTGAAAGGTATTTTTGCTAGCTACTAGCGATTTTCAATATTTAGAAGACATTTTTAAGGAAAACTTTCAAAATTTGTTTTTAAATTATCGATATTTATTTTATTAAAAATATTTTAAATTTCTTTCATTTAATTACCATCTGAAAATAAACAAAAGTATGCTAATTTTATAGAAACATATTGTTCATTGTACATTTTGGGAATCCGATTCACTTGCTAAATCGTCAGATATTCTGAATGTGTATTGGTCGTCGCAGGTATGAGAATTTCCAGACTTCCCACAACGCAAGGGTCCTGTTTTACATCAGCTTCGTCTAGTTAGGAGACTGGGTTTTTAAAGTACTTCTGTCAAGAAATTAATGTTTAACCTAGTGATTGTGATCTCAAGCTCAGTAGCCACGTACAAATGGTTGGCACTTCAAACATTTGGAAGAACTATTGTCTATAAACAGTGACTATTGTATTACTAGGTCTATATTTGGATAACATTTGATATGGTCATATGCTTAAGAGTGGCCTGACTCTTGTATGACATGCCATATAATTAATTTACTGTTTATTTAAACAATCAATTTAAGTATTTCAATTAGTCAATAAGTTTTGTAATTTTAAAGAAATAAAAAACACTGGAACTTAAAGAACGGCAAATATAATTCATCATATAAAATGCGTACACAATGAGTAGGCTTACAATTAGTTATTATTATTATTATTATTACTATAATTAGGCCTATTATAATAATTACATTGAAAAATGTAACACGTTAGATTTAAATAAAACGCGTTCATGACAATTTAAGAGTAACCTTCCTTTAATAGATATTACATTGCATTTTTTGCTCGGACATTAGAAATAAATTTTTAAAAAATTAACACGATTTAATAAAAATAATGTAATAATATAATGCATTTAAACTCTTATTGTCAACTTTTTCCCTTACTTAACTCCGTTTGGGCCCCTAGCTGCCATGGGCCCCGGCGTAATGAACCCCTTCGCGCCATGGTTGCTACGCCACTCTCTCTCTCTCTATATATATATATTTATATAAAACTCTTAATCTAATTGACACTGACTCAGAGACTGTCGCCAAGACTGTCACTCTATATAAATAAAAAACCAGGATATTGCTAACATCTAGCTACAGCACAAATTCAATTTATTCTTAATCAACTAGCTTGTAATGCAATAACTAATATAAATAATTTTCTACCCTGGTCCTTTAGAACTACATCCCACATGCTACAGTATCTCTGGCACCCGACACACGTCCCTGCTAAATGGTGCTGTGTCCCGGTCTGCCCCAAACTTCTCTCTATATAGCCTGAGTATCTAGCCCACGCCTAAACTAACATTAATAATGGTATGTGTCTGTGCCGACTCCCCCTCTCGTATTAGTCTCTCTATAAGACAAACATCTAACTGACGTTGCCATAACCTTTGTCTGGTCTCTGACAAGTCTATCAGTGAGCCTTGATAACACCTATGAAACTAATTTATAACACTCACACACTGTGACAATCTAAAAAAAAAAAGTTTGTGCAAGGTTGCCACTATTTTATTAAAAACTAAACAAACTGGACCTCACTAACCAAGGATTTTTTTTTACTTAGAGTCCGGGATCAACAAGACGACCTAACGACATTGCAGCACGTATACAACATTGCCAGTGATTACTTTCCTCATAAAGCTCCTAATGATAATGTGTTATCCAACATAAAAAGCTGATAAATAGATAACAGAAAACAAACGAGTGTACAATATGTGTACATGTGTAAGTGAATCTTAAGATAAAGCCTGACCTATATATCAATGCAGTGATGATCTCATCAACATGTGATCGTAAGATGACTATCGCACTTGAATATAACCACTTTAATAGGAAAAGATGGACACACATTATAACTTAGGCCTAAACATAAACATTTGATATACCAATTACATATTTTAATATGTTAGTACTTATTGACTTTCGAATTTCCATTTCACCATTTGTAGCGGCCCCCGAAAGGGGAAAAGACGCTATTAGTTTTGTGTGGCCTGTCTATCCGTCTGTCTGTCCGTTCGTCCCGTTTAGTACTTCAGAAAGTAGAAGAGAAAATGAAAATCTGACATCACGATAATATAGATCATTCAAAGTTCTGATGCAACGGCTACTTTTTTTTTTAAAGTTCATAATCTGATTTTTAAAAATCATTTATGCAAGCAGTTTTTATAGAGAAAAACCTAATTAGTATGCATTATAAATCGAACCTAATTTAAGATAACTAACATTGTTATAAATTTCATTTAATTTTACGTTCACTTTCTTATGGTAATGACTTACAATTGCTGTGATATTATTTTATAATTTAAAAGCGTAAATTCTGAGGTTTTCTTTATTAAAACTCCAGTTGCTTTTAAAGGGGTGACAATCATTTACCATATATATATATATATATATATATATATATATAATATATATATATA
>JADKLZ010000728.1:258451-278568 GCA_021533235.1 Biomphalaria straminea | reverse complement strand
CCCTTTGTTTTTTTTTTGCTGCTATACCTTTTCTGCTCCTCTGTTCTCTAACATCTTTTCAGGAAATTTACCTGATGTAATCTGATCTTTTTTTTAAAATACATTTTTAAGGATTTTTCTTTCCCAAGTATGTAACTAGCTTTCTGTTGTTTTTGTCAGTGTCCAGGCATATGTCTCACTTGCATACATGACTACTGGTCTTATGATGTTTATATATAGATTTTCTTGGTAAACAGTTTTGATATAGAATTTTCTTTTGCCTGCTGCTAGTCATGCCTTTTTTTCAGTAAAAAAAGTTTCCCTTTCAGACCTTGTGGTCTATAGGGCAGATGATGTAAAGGTCATCTGATTCTGTGGCCCATGGTTAATGAGGGTGTCATGTGGCCAGCACAACGACCAAACCGCCTTTACTTTTCCCCAACTAATGTCAGGTACCCATTAGAGCTGGGTGGACTCAAGGGCACACGAAAATCAAAATCCCAGGATTCGAACCCGGGACTTCCAGCATGAAAGTCAAGCGCTTTACTGCTCAGCCACCGCACCCTCACTTTTGTTCAGCCAATAGGTTATTTAAGATCTGCTTATCAAAAAAAGTTTTATATGTTCTTCTTCTGTGTCTGCAACTCTTTATAATGAACCAATTAGTTCAGTTTTTTTCTAATACATTCTGAGACAAAGATCTTCATCTTTAAAAAAATATAAACATATCATTAGGAGATATGACTCCTGATTATCACGCTAATGAAATAATACAATCATTTTCTGGCAGAATGATCTCCACCTAACAAAAAGAAGATACCAAACTATCTCAGTGACTTTACTCCAGCAGATGGTGCTACTATTTGTCAACATCACTTGCCTTTTATTGACCACGTGAGTCTCCTCTCTGATTAGTAATGGGAAATAAATTTGTTTGTTTTTTTATATATTGTTAGGATATAAATTTGTTTGGTTTTATACATTGTTAGGCTATAAATTTGTTTGGTTTTATATATTGTTAGGATATAAATTTGTTTGGTTTTATATATTGTTAGGATATAAATTTGTTTGGTTTTATATATTGTTAGGATATAAATTTGTTTGGTTTTATATATTGTTAGGATTCTAACAGGCCTTCTGTAAACACAACACATCTAACTCAAGAACTAGACTATGTGAATAACACTAATAACAGTAGTAACATAAATAAATAACATCCAATACTACACAATTGGCTAAATGCTAGGAGTATAAATGCCTTACTGTACATCACCATACTACTGCACTAAACTCTACTGTCTTTATGTAATAGAAAATATAGCCTAGAAATTGTGCTATTATTTTAGTTTTTGATAGAATGTTTATTGGAATAAATGATTAGTCCTAATTAAGTGACCTTGCATTCTGTTACCTAGTTTCTTGAGCTTGCCTTTGTTTTTGTCAGTAATAAACATAAACACAAATAAGTTTTATAGGAGTTAACTTAAGTTTTTTTTATTGATTTCTTTCTTCTAGTATCTGCACCATTCAGCACATTCAGAGAGGAAGCAGCAGTGCCAACTTCACAATTTTTGAGTCTTTCTATTTTGTTGTTGTCACCTTCTCCACTGTTGGCTATGGAGACTTTTCCCCTGACATTTGGCTGGGCCGACTCTTTATGATTCTAACCATTGCTTTGGCCTTTGTTTTTATACCTAGCCAGGTAATCATACTCAAAGTCTTATAATCTAGTCTAAGTATTTTTAGAATTAGTTCATAATCTAGCTAAGTATTCCTACAGTCATTTTATAATTTGTCTATGTAATGTTATAGTTTCCCTTTCAGACCTTGTGATATATAGAGAAGATCATGTAAAGGTCATCTGTTACAGTGGCCCATTGTTAATGAGGGTGTCATGTGACCAGCACAATGACCAACTACTTTTACTTTTATGTCAGGTACCCATTAGAGCTGGGTGGAATCAGTCTTTACCAGGATTTGAACTGGGACCTTGGTATGGAAGCCACTCAGCCACTATTCCTCAATGCAAATTTATAGTTAGGGCATAATCAAAGTAAATAATCTTAATGTATTTCATAATCTCATTAATCAATCATATATAGCTATTTCATTTTGTAGCTAAGTTTTAATTTTGTTGTGTGTCTAAATTATATGTTGTTCTTTAACTATACACAAATATAATCTAGACAGGTACACATAGACACATATTTAACTTGGCTTTTTAAGATAATAAGTATTTAGTTTCATCAGTGTTTTAAAACTAATACAGCTGTTCGTTGAAAATTTGATTGTAGCTATAAAAAAAGGGTTTGTTTTAAAGCTTTTTTTATGTTCCTTGTAAATGAAGTTTATCTAAACCTTCTCCAGTGTGGTGAGAAGCCCAAAGTGCATAACATATGACCAGGGAACCATAGAATAAAAATGAGTTACAAACATACCTCTGAGCATGGGTGCTGAGTGGTAAAATGCTTGGCTGAGGGATCTTGAGTTCAAACACAAGAAGACTGTGTTTTGAACTTCTGGAATTAGGGATGCCTTAGTGTCCACTAAACTCTAATGCCTACCTCACATGGGTTGCCTGAATCAGCCAAGGAAATCAATGACTTAAAAGAGTTAAATTCACTGATTGACATGCATGACTAGATTGACATGTGAAATGCACAGGGCATAATTATCTTCTCTTTTGTAATATATAAAATAAGATATAGGTTGGGGTACAAGTTGCGGCTGTTGTTTTGTTTTCATGACATCCTTGTTAACCACAGGTCAAAGGAACAGATGACCTTAACATTATCTACCCTCATAAATCACAAGATCTGAAAAGAAGCACTTTACTATAAACATGCTAATGGAACTTAAACATTTAAAGTCATTTCTTCTAACTGGTTCATTGAATTACATTGTTATTAATCATTACTTGCCATTCTAGATTCAAGGAATCTTAACCACATACATGGAGAGAGTTAACTGTGGTGGAGACTACAGTCTGGGTCTGTCTAAGAACAAGAAGCATGTGATTGTCTGTACCACAACATTAACCCTTGACAGCCTGATAGACTTCCTGAATGAGTTTTATGGTAATCCTAACTTAGAGGTGAGGCCATTGTTTAAACATAGAACCATTGTCTAACAATAGAACTTTAATAGAGTTTTACTTTAAGCCTCTCATAAAATAACAAAACAGCTACAGATGTGATGAGGAGGCCTTAGCTTGGGAGTCATTGTACAAAAGATTGATTCGTATCAACTTGCAAAGAGATATGTGGCCAATTTTTATTAAATTGACTAATTTAATTTAGTCAGCTCTTTAGTCAAATATATTTATGTATTCAGAATTTGCTTTGTTTCTCTTGGCATATAACTTAATAAAAAAATAAACACAAAGGAAATGAGTACTTAGGCTACCATATGATAAAGAAAGGTACATGATTAGCAATTTACAATCATGGGTTATGTTGGCAAATAATAAGCAGGTTTTTTTTTTCCCTTTTGATTTACAATTCAGTGGCCTCAAGGATATAACAGGGTTGCTGGTGTCATGATGTATAGTTCTGTATGATGTTGAGGGTTTGCAGGCAAAACCTGCACAATCTATTCACTCAAACACAAATAAAATAACAGAAGCTTTAGACTTTTAGAGAGGGGCGCGTGGTGGCAAGTTTTCTCTTCCAAATCGGTTCAAGTTTGAATTCTAGTGATTACTGGACCATCAGGATTTTTAGTCGCCAATTCTAATGAAATAAGCACCTGAAATAAGTTGGTTGTTGTGCTTGCTACATGATGCCCTTGTTAACCATTACCACGGTAACAGATAAAAAGTAAAAAAAAAAAGTTCCCCTTTCAGACCTTGTGGTCTATAGGGCAGATGATGTAAAGGTCATCTGATTCTGTGGCCTACGGTTAACGAGGGTGTCATGTGACCAGCACAACGACCAACCGCCTTTACTTTTCCCCAACTAATGTCAGGTACCCATTAGAGCTGGGTGGACTCAAGGGCGCCCGAAAATCCAGAAATAAAAATCCGAGTCTTCACCAGGATTCGAACACGGGACCTCCAGTACGGAAGTCAAGCGCTTTACCGCTCAGCCACCGCGCCCTATACGGTAACAGATATGCTTTACATCATCTCTCTCATAGATTGCAAGGCTTGTAAAGAGTACCTTCCCCCTTTGAGATATGGGTATAAGATAAGAAAAAGTGGTAATAAATATAGGTTGTTAAGATGTTGACCATTTGTCCATAGTTCAAAAGAAATTGGACTGAAAACTTGATTAATTGTAACAAAAAAAAATATAACCCAAAGAAACTTAAAAATTTGTAACTCAGTTATCAGAATGCTTAGCGATACACATTATCTTTTTTTTATTTCAAGAATCATGATGTAATTCTGCTGTGTCCCCATGAGTTGGACAGCAGTAAGCAAGTCATCTTGAAAGATCCCAAGTGGTCTAATAGAGTCATGTACATCAAGGGATCAGCACTAAAAGATGTGGACCTGATGCGGTGTCGAGCTGATGAAGCTTTTGCTTGCTTCTTTTTGGCTGTTCGTCCAACACAAGACAAAGCACAGGCTGTAGGATATTTTTTTTCTTTCAATTATATGTTATATCTAGTTGAAAATTTCTTTAAGATTAACTTCATTATTCTTCACTTAAACCCCTGTGTTATGTCTGTCTAAACATTTGATTCCATGAGTGGTACTTCAGTGATCACATTAGCATTGGTCTTTCAATGAAACTTGCAATAATCTTGTGGTTAACTGACCACACAATTTGCAGTCTCACTTTAAAACTGAATAATGCATACATATTGCATATATAAAGGATGTTTCTTGGAATCACTGGTTATTGCCCTGCTTGTTACAGTCCCTTATTGTGTTTATATAATTCATTAATTTCTCTCATAAAAATGTGGGCCCTAGTGCTGCTTTCACATATGTTATATGTATGCATCATTCATTGTATCTGCATGTAGCTTCACTTTGGAACTGGCAACCAAAAAAAAATATCAAAGAATTAAAGAAGCAAATTTGTTAAAGCTATTGCCCCGCTGAATTTTTCTTTCTCTCTTTCTTCCACTTCTATTGAACATGCAAAATTGTTTTTGTTTTTTTTGGTGCTTAAAGTAATATTATTCAGTGACTGTTTTAAAACCATCATTCAGGCCTGAGCTAGATTATGTTTTATGATTAATTAAGCAAAATTTTCTGGTTTGTATGAGACATTCCTGAGCTTCTGAAATTATTTTAATTTTATGCTCCAGACTTGTGCCAGGAACACTAAATCATTTAATTAAACTTGAGCCACTAAGACATGATCTAACACTGTGTAATCTTTCTATTAAGAAATATAATAAACATACTAGTGATTTAATTTAGAAACTTCCCAAAGGAAAATAATTCACCTCAGCCTAAATCAACTCAACATAACCATCACTCTTTATGACAGTGTAGAACAGCTAAAAAAAAGCATTCTTTTTTTCTTTGGCAGACACTGCTAACAGGCATGATGGCTGAGTGGTAAATCACTTGGCTTTCAAACCAAAGGATCTTGAGTTTGAATCCCAGTGAGTGACTGGGTTTTGAATTTTGGGATTTTAAGGGGGCTCCTAAGTCCACCCAACTCTAATGCGTACCTGGTCATTGTGCTGGCCACATGACACCCTCTGTAACTGTGGACCACAGAAACAAATGGCATTGACATCATCAGCCATATAAGCTCAACAAGCAATCATCTGGCTAGAAGACAAAGTTGACACTGAAGCCATCATTATATTAGGTTACATCCTTACAAGTTGATTTCACAAACAATGTTGTAATACAGACATATCAAATCACAACATATTCTTGCAATACATTAAGCCTCTAATAAGAAAGAAATGTTAAAGGCACAACATAAGGACTAAGACTAAGACTGCTTTATTGATCCATATGGAAATTTGTTGTGATTACAAGGACTCTTGCAAAGCTTTTAAAAGCATATAGCTTCACATTTACAGCCAAATAACTCAATACTGTAAGATAAATTCCACTTTCACATAATCAAACAAAATTTATAAATACATATATATGATTCCTTTTGTCTCGGAAGACAATGGATGTGCCCAGATGAGTCACTGGCTCTGGTTACATCTTGAAATGGGGCAGAATCTGTAATGACTGATCAAGCCAATTCTGGAGCATTAGAGTTTGCCACAGTTCATGCTTGTATATGCCTCTGCCCTCGGGCTAGTAGACAGGGCAGCTTCCTTTTTCTTTCTCTTGGCTAATGCAGCTTCATTTCACATAATCAGACAAAATTTTAAAAAATCCACTTATAGTTGTTCTAAGTTTAAACCAAGAATGGGAAGTGGGGGAAATAATGTGTACAAAATTTTTACCAGACAGAGAGAGTGAATATAAGCTTATTAAAATGTATATTCATATCCACTAGTTTAGATAACCAACGGAGCATTTAACAAATCTTGATGTACATGACTCATTGATGAAATATGACTGATGTTATTTGTATTTGAAAGGATCGTCATACCATTTTAAGATCCTGGGCTGTGAAAGACTATGCACCAGACTGTCGTCAGTATGTTTACCTCTTCCATGCTGCCAATAAAATACATCTGAAGTTTGTCGGTAAATAGAATTATCTTCTTCATTCATTCATTATATTGCTCTGCATGATTAGATGCACAATGAACTTATGTTACTCCAGCAAACTGCATGACTTTTTAGTTTATTTTATAAAAATGGATTTTGTGTAGCACACCTTTCATGTTGTGGTATGCTCAGTGCAGTAAAGTCCAATCTCTGGTAGAAGGTTTCCTTATTACCTTAGTAACTTTTGAAGGATTATGGGCATGACATGGCCTGAATTGTTTTGATGTTCCAATAATCCAAATACTTACTACCTTTAGGCACTGAGCAAAAACAAAAACTCAGGATTCAAATTCAAGCCTTTTGATAGGTTGCCAAACAGTTTTTGCCACTTTTTAACTGGCCCAGACTTGCTCATCTTAGTCTTAACAGATCTGGGAATTATAATTTCTTGAGATGCATGTTGTCATTCATGAATTACTCACACAGCAGGGTTTCTGTCCAGGGTTTTAGCAAGAGAGGATTTGAGCCTCTCAGGCCCTCACTCAAATGGAGTTTGAGAAAAATGAATGCTATTAATATTTTTTTTTACATTTTGACATAAAAATGTTGATTGTACTTCCCAGATCATATTGTGTGTGAAGATGAGTTCAGCTTTGCCTTGTTAGCCAACAACTGTCTGTATCCTGGACTGTCCACTCTTGTATCATTACTTGTACACTCTCACCAGTAAGTTGACATTAAAACTTTCCAAAGCTAGATTGTTAGCCAACAACTGTCTGTATCCTGGACTGTCAACTCTTGTATCATTGCTGGTACACTCTCACCAGTAAGTTGACATTAAAACTTTCCAAAGCTGTTGAACTATTTCATAAATTAAGCATAAAACTTGTGTTTGTTCCCTTTAAAGAAAACTTAATAGAATACATGTTATTCAAATGGATACCAGCACATACTGAACTAGAAGGAAATGAGAAGACTGACAGACTTTCCAAGTGTGGGAGAACAAACTCACAATTACACATTCACTTTTTTGCCGATGACTCACAGTTATACGATTCCTCAGTACCCTCAGAGGTGTCGCATCTGGCAGAAAAAATCAGTGGCACCGTTGCAAGGGTGAGCGATTGGATGGTTGAGAATAAGCTGAAGATGAATGAAGACAAGACAGAAATAATTAAGATTGGCACACGGAACAACGTTTCTAAAGTCGAGAGCACAGATTCTCTTTTTATCACGAACTGCCAGGTTTCTTATGTCCATGTAGTGCGGAATCTTGGAGTTTTCTTTGACTCAACACTATCTTTTGACCCACACATAAGACAGCTCTGCAAGGGTCTTTATCTGTAGCTGCGCAGATTAGGCCAGATCCGACCATATCTAACAACGGAATCAACAAAAACGCTAGCTGTGGCATTCATACTCTCCCGCCTTGACTATTGCAACGCCGTACTAGCAGGTATACCCGATGACAAAATAGCAAAGCTGCAACGTATTCAGAACAACGCCGCACGAATAGTTCTTAAAAAGACAAGACGAGATTCTGCTACTACGCTCTTGCGCGCGCTCCATTGGCTTCCCGTGAAAGCAAGAATCGAGTACAAGGTCGCCACACTTTGTCATCAGTGTATATATAACAATGAGATGCCCTTGTACCTTAGCGAACTGATTACTCCATATGTTCCACAGAGAGCCCTACGCTCAATGGACTCAACGCTTTTAGTGGTGCCACGTTTCTCCCTAAAAAGCTACGGTCTGCGGGCTTTTTCAGTTCACGGACCAAAGGTTTGGAACTCACTCCCAATCGATCTGAGACAGACAACATGCTTCACCACTTTTAAGAAGAACATTAAGACCTATTTGTTTAGAACTTTTTTAGATTAGTTTGTCATATTATATGTTTGTGTTTGTAATGTTTTTAAAGCGCCTTGAGCTTACATTTTTGTTTGTTAACAGCGCTTTATAAATAAAATTATTATTATTATTATTATTATTATTGGAAATATAGAAACTAATAGTGAATAGAATAAATGAGAAATGGACTAGCTGTCATCTGAATCACAACAAAAAAGATGATGCTTATTATAATCTATCCCGACAAGATCAACATCTAATCTTGCGCCTCACTACCGGACACAACAGAATGAGAAAAAATATGTACATGAAGTTCAAAATTGGAACCAATTAATCTGCATTGTCACCAGAGAATGCTGACCAGTCCTTCAAAACTGCATTATTTACCAAGAGGCCTGAACAAGACACTGGCCCCAAAACACCCCAGTAGAAATAAAACTATATGGAGAGCTCCTTGATTTGGAAACCACTGTGCAGTTCATCTCATATATTGGTCTAGTCATCTGAGTGTAAAAATGAGAATGAGGAAGAAGAAGAATGGAATACACATAGCCCTACATACAAAAAACAATTTAAAAATTTGTAAAAAAATTTTTTCAAATAAAAACAAAATAAGACATGTTCTAATGTATGTTACAGTTTAATGCATTGTGCACCAGGTGAGCCATGGCAGCAGACATATGGAAGGCATGCTGGGAATGAAATTCATCACATACAGCTACAAAAAAGTATTTTCTTTGGTAACTATGTGGGCTATACCTTCCCACAAGCCTCAGCCGAGGCTCACCAAAGGTCAGTGTAAACAAGTGTAGTTTGTTCATTGATGCAATAGATAAGCAGTTTTATGACTGTTTTATTCTTTTTAGCAGATCCCTTTATGCTGAACAAAAAAAGGTTACTTCAAGATGTATTGACTAACCAATCGGGAGAATAACAACTGTTTTTATAGCCAATTAACAAAATGTAAAAAAAAAAGTTCTCTTTCAGACAATGTGGTCTATAGGACAGATAAGGTTAAGTTCATCTGTTTCAATGGCCCATGGTTAACGATGGTGTTATGTGGCCAGAACAACTTAACTTTTCCCCAACTTATGTCAGGTGCCCATTAGAGTGGTGTGGACTAAGAGATGCCCAAAGATCCTGAAATTAAAAATCAGTCTTCGCCAGGATTCAAACCCAGGTCCACCAGGTTCAGGAAGCCAAGTGCTTTACCACTCAGCTACCGTACCTTCAATTAACAAAATGTGTACAGAGTAATGACCGGCCACTCTGATATTTTCCCAACAGATATGTGATACATAACAGTATCTGAAAATATTATTTCCATTGTGATAAATATCAAGACACCAGGATTTTAATATCTTTCTCTTAGTTTTAATATGTGCTGATTTGATAATATATATTTTTAATGGTTCCAGGTCATTTCATCCTCAGTCGCTTCATCCCTGGTCACTTCATCCCCTGGTCATTTCATCCCCTGGTCACTTCATCTCCTGGTCATTTTATCCCCTGTTCACTTCATCCCCTGGTTTCTTCATCCCTGGTCACTTCTTCCACTGGTCAGTTCATCCTCGTATCCACAAATAATAAAAGTAAAAAATATGAAATAAACAATATTTCATATATTTATTTTTATTTACATGATAAAAAGAATTAACATTAATAAATAAGAATAGCATATAATGTCATTAAAATATTTAAAAATTTACAAATATATATATATATACATATATATACAATTGTTTTTACGTGTCAATTGAAATCAATAAGATAGACTATTGCTAGTAGGTACAGAAGACAATGATACTCTCTTATTTAAGAAAGAATGATTGACAGATAAAGTGAAAGATGGCTTTCAGAAAATAAGTAATCAGTAGCAAGATCATAAGTATTCTAATCGTTCTCATCTCTCTATAGATTTTCACTACTTCCCCCACACCATGGCCTTTGATCATTACATCATGCAATATGTGCAGGATAATATTGACATCCCTACAACAAACAGAAACAATAGAACTAAATACTAACCGCATTACAATATGTATAATTATTGAAATATATTCTTTCATTTCTCAACAAGTATGAAGAGTGTAAGGGGAACACTATAAACACTATAATAACATGTCAAAAATATCAAAAAAGTATTCTAAATAGATATTTATATATTAGATAAAATGAGGGTTTAGAAGCAAGGTCTTAACACAATTACACATTGACTAAGAAAAAAAAAATTAATTGGGGATGAAATGACCAGTCACCATTTTTAATAGTGATCATTTTAATACTTATTGTGTATTAGGGTCTAACATAATAGGAACATAAAGTCAAATTATACCACATCATCTGTGCTTTGTGTATTCAACTGAATAACTAGATCTAAGGCTTAGACTGCTTTATTGATCTTTATCAGAACTTATTGTGATTTTAAGGACTCTTTTATTAAATAAAAACAATAACAAGACCAATCACAGATGAAATATAAAGACTGATCAGAATAAACAAAAATAGTGTAGAAATTGAATTTAATTTGAAATTAACATATGGAGCATAGTTTTGGTTTAACTTTTCATCTATCTGTTCAACAGATTTGGTGTTTCTCTAGTGGGAGTCATGGACTCTGCAGCCTCATCACCACACATTCAGCTGAACCCAGGAGCTTACTACAAGCTTAAGGTATCACACTCTACTTTAAACAAAAGGTTTTGATTAGTTTTTGGAGCATATGGAAACTATTTTGACTTTTTGTGTTTTTGTTTTATATTTTTAGTCACTTGTGTTTACACACTAATATTAAGGTGCAGTAATTCTGATGTACAACAAAAGGAAAAAAAAATGTTTCTAAGACTGTGTAATTAGTTTGAGAAATATACCAAATTCTATTTAGCTTAAAATCTGACAAAAATAAATGGAGAGACCATGGGCATATCTTGAATAGAGAAAGAAAAGCTCAACATAAATCTATTCAATGCAAATAATTTTTAGAAAATAAAGAAAATTCAGTTTGCACAATTATAAATTGTATTCTTTATAGAAAGTGATAAAAAGTTACTCTTCTAATTTAAATATAAACTGTTAGTTCTACATTGGTTTATTACCATAGCATCATCTGCACTTTGTATTCCTCATTGCCTCAGTAAAAATATGCTCCTCTCTGGGGTCTCTTGCTGGTCTTTTAATTCATTCCCTTTCAGCTTCATGCTGTCACTATGTTCATTTTGAACTTTCACCATATGTATTCTAATCTAAGGTCTGTCTAGCTCCATTGTTGGCATCTTTTCTAAGGGTGTGATCAATCCATCTCACCAATCTAAGGTCTGTCTAGTTCTGTTATCGGCATCTTTTCTAAGGGTGTGATCAATCCATCTCACCAATCTAAGGTCTGTCTAGTTCTGTTGTCGGCATCTTTTCTAAGGGTGTGATCAATCCATCTCACCAACCAATCTAAGGTCTGTCTAGTTCTGTTGTTAGCATTTCGTCTTTAGGTGTGATCTCCACTTTCTTTAAAAGATCTGTAACAGTACCTTTATATTTCTCTGCTTTCTCATCTCCCACAGTTTGGTGTTTTCTAATTTGTCAGACCACAGTAGTAGTTACAATATACTTCAAACATCTCATGATGAAGATCTGTACTCCATGTTTTAAACCAATATAGTTGGAGTGCCTTGACATTCAGTATTCTTAGAAATGTTGGAAGGTTTTAGATGTCTAAATGTGTGTCTTGTTAGGTTTTTATTACTTGATGCTATATTCTAATGAAATGTTTCATCTATTCAAGCCTTATCTTTCAAGTTTTCTTTCTATTTTTTGTTTCCTAGGTTTTTTTGGGTCACTTCTTTGTTTTGTTTTACTTGTCCTTACTTGGGCATGTGCATGCATGTATTTATCTTGTATTCAATTGATAACATTAATTTTTTAACATAGCTCCTTTAGAAATACATAGATGACATGAAGTAATGACTTAAATGAAATTACTAACAGGGGATTATGTAGTTTCTTTGTCCATCTAAACAATGTCTCAACATCAATTAATTAGATGTTGTGGAGTTACTAATCATTCCTTGTAAATTTTAGCACGCACATTCAATATATATTATTAGCTTTAGGATTTATTTCTAGTATTGACATTTTTAACTCATCTTTTTTTCTTGTCAAGCCTTTGGACATTTGTTTCTACATGAGTGTGACAAGGGAACAGCACTCTAACTTATCAAGGAAACTTTTGGCAAATTCAGTTTTGAAAACCAATCCAGTCTTTAATGGTATGAATAAATTTAAATTTTTTGTTTAGCATCATAGATTGGGGGGAAGGGGGTAACTGAGAGATGGTTCCCATGACACCTTTAGGTGCTAACCAAACATAACTCATCTTGAGTCTGAATTGGAACTCAAGCCCTCAGCAGTTTATCTGACTCAGCCACACATCCCCACTGATGGCTCTGTAGTAGTTAGAAAAAAAAAAGGTTTTTGTTAATTGATTAATTGATCATATTCTGACCCATGGTTTAAACTTGATCTTTTTATTTTGAATATCTCAACAGGAAGAAAACAAAATGTGCTATACATTAATGTAAGAAATGAGTGCCAACTGTTTGATATATATAGTTCAGTGTCATTCTGTTGTACATCCTGTTAGGAAACTATTGACTGTTCAATGTTCTACTGTTGCATGTTAACTTTATTTGTTTTGTTGGATGTTTGCTTTATAGCATGATTCACATTATGGAATGTTTTGTGGCTTGGTTATTTGATTGAATGTCAACTTTATTTGTTTTGTTGGATGTTTGCTTTATAGCATGGTCCACATTATGGAATGGTTTGTGGCTTGGTTATGTCAACTTTATTTGCATGTTTTTAAGTTGCATGTGCAATTTGTTGCTTGTATGTTTTATTGCATACTCCTTCTTCCCTAGTGCTATTAGAGCATGGAATGGGTTGCCTGAGCCAGCCAGGAAAATCAATGTCTTGGCAGAACTTAAGTCGTTGGTTAACATGCATGACTAGATTGACCTAGGACACGTAAAAGATCTAATGATCTTCTTTTTTTGAAGTGACGTCTGTATTTTATAAGATATAATAAGATTTTTACTTTGTTGGGTATATGTTTTGTTGCATGTTTACTTTGTTGGATATTTGTTTTATTTACTTTGTGTTGGATAATTGTCTTGCTGCATGTTTCCTTTGTTACATGTTGTTAATATTATGACTCAGTATAACATAACTATACAAAAGATGAAATAGTGTAACATAATACTAAACATTACTAATGTAATAAGATTGTAAAGAATCATTTAAAAAAAATTATTAAATATTATTTCCAAACACTATTGGTATTTTTTATTGGGCTTCAAACATTAAAAAAAATTATCACAAAGTTGTTAATGGTAACTTTGGACAAAAATGGATTTATATAAACAGAAAGACATTTGATAATTCATTGATAACTTATTTTTAGTTTCATCAAATATTTAATAGATACTAATTTACACTCAATTAAAAATAAACTTGAACAAAAGTCAAAGTACTTAAAAATTATTTAATAAATTTAAAAACAAACAATTAATATTTAATAGATACAAATTTACATTAAAATATAAAAAATTGACCAAGAGTCTAGGTAATAACAAATTATTGAATAAATATAAAAACTGATTATTCATTTTAAATTTATTTCAGGTCAAATGAGTGAAAAACCCTTTAAAAAAACAGCTGGGTCTGGGCAGTCTGAGCAGGCCCAAAATGTGTTTGACACCATCACAAGACAGATTCAGACAAGTTCTTATAGCTCCACTTCAGTCTGCAAGCTGGAGAACTTACATTCTCTCATGGGGGAGCCCAGTCCTGATGACTCCAGATCTTCTGACCAAACAGAAAGCAGCTCAGGCCAGGCCAGTAAGACTGATATGTATCTGCGATATAACAGCAACAGTAGCAATGCTCCTCTTTTGAGTAGCAGCAGCAGGGAAGAAGAGGACGTCAAAGAACTGGAAACATCTTCAGGCTATGAGAACATTAATGCCATTCCTTTCCCAAAAGGTACTATTGATATAGCTTGCTTTGAAGTAAAACCATTCTAGCCAGAAGTTTCAGAAATACATTTACATTAGTTTGATTCTTGTCAAACTTTAAGTTTTTGTTCCATACTGGTCACGTGATATGTGTGACGGATTGTTGTTCAGACTTCTCGATGGTCCCTGGTTCATACCCTGCCATGCTGCCATCACTTGTTGTCCTGCAGGAGGTTTTTAATGAGCAATCTACTTGCATACTCTTTTAAGATATTATCTAGGGAAGAGTTATAAGTTTACTTCTGCTGGTTCTAAATAGAAACCACTCATAAATCAAATTATTTAAATTGTTTTAGATAGTTAGAATAATTGATATCACTCTTTTTTTTTGTTTGGACATCTCCTGGATATTTGATGTCATTATTGCACATGTTTCAGATGTTTTATCAGATATTAACTTGTAGTAACTTCCTACTTGATGATGTTTGAACACAGGATTATTGAGACAACAGTCCTGAGCACATACCAAACAACATAACATCCATCCACACAATTAGAAAGCCATCACATCCTCTCATTTAAAAGTTTTAGTCTTAAAACAATATTTTTTTTCTGTTGGGTAATCATGCAATATTTTTGGTTTCATTAGGCAACTACATCATATTGCTGCTCTAACTTGGTTATCATTTTGGTTTCCTATTATTCTAAACCCATAAACCTAAATTCTTGAAGTAGATATTATATTTTTTGTTCTGTAGCAATTTTTCATCATTCATACCAATCAATTTATAGTATCAGTTTATCTTATCTTATATAATACAGACGTTACTTCAAAAAAGAAGATGATTACGTCCTACGTGTCATGCATTCAGTCATGCATATTTACCAGTGACTTAAATTCTGCCAAGTAACTGGTTTTCCTGGCTAGCTCAGGCAAATCATTCCATGCTCTAATGGCACTAGGGAAGAAAGAGCATTTGTACAGATTTGTCCTAGCATATGGGACGAGGAATGTGCCTTTATCTTTGTGTCTTTCTGAGTATTTTATTAAGTTTTGTTTTTGTATTTGGAGATAATGGTTCAGTGTTTTGTTATAATTGCTACTTTACTCTTAAGTCTTCTATCCTGAAGGCTTTCTAAATTTAGGGATTTTACTAAAGGTGTTACTCTAGTGAAATGTGAATATTTGTTTGTTATGAATCTCACTGCTCTATTTTGTGTCTTTTCTAGTTTCTTAATGTTTTCTTGAGTTAAGGGGTCCCAAACAGAGGATGCATATTCTATTATTGGCCTAACCAAGGTTAAAAGCATTTTAGTGCTGAAGTAAGCAAGTTTGCATCAATGTCTATCTAGTATTCCTTTCCTTTAGCCTTTAACCACAAAATCATCTTGTCAGTTGTATCTTTGGTTTTGTGAACATAAATATTTGATGGAAACTGGCATGTACAATAAGTAGGACTACAAAACTTAGCAAATAAGATGTAAACAACTTTGTTCTTTTTTTTTTTTGACAGTGGTTGGCAGACATGAGGCTGGCAATGTATTTCAGTTTGATGAACAGTTGGATCAGGACAGGTAAACATTAGGACATGTATTTTTTAAATATTTAAATATTCATTCCTGGATGCACATGTTAGAACATCTGCCTCCATTTTGATTTGGGTTCATTTCTATCCATCATGTGACATTTCTCATTAGTCATATGACACCATTCTCATTGTTTGAAGGAAGTAAATACATTACAGGGCCGGAGTGGTTGATTGGTAAAAGGCTTGGCTTCCTTAAGACTGGGATTTTGAATTTCAGGATTTTTTAGAATGCCCCCTTGTCAAGTCAATTGTGTACCTGAAATTAGTTAAGGAAGTAAAGGTGATTGGTCATTGTGCCGAACACATGACATTCTCATGAAAGAGTTATTTAAAAAAAATGCATTACAACAGCAAAATAATTCATCCTCTAACATGATCATTACAACTAAACAAATACCTAGTCACAGTTCTGAATACTTGGAAATGCTAAAGGGGTATCACTAGTCTTTGGCAAAGTCACAGCAAGACTGTTTCAGAAGTATAAACAGCTATGACTAAGGTTTGGTTTATGTCAGGGTAGACAAAAATCAAAGGCAAAGTTCTTAGTAACTTAAAACATGGCATCTAATTAAATATAGCCTTCTTTATTTTAATAAACAATTGATGACAGACAATTAATTTGTGTATATTTCTCTTGCTTACTTCAGCAGTACTGCTAAGACTAATTAAGGATGTCATATTGCACTCTAAGCTTCAATCATTTCTTGATTTGTATATGTTGATATGTTTTTTTTCTTTGTCATTCTAACAAGGACATCTGTACTATAAAGTCTCTATTTTCATATACATATATATATATTTCAGATTAACCATTGACATCCCCCCAGTGACAATGTCATCAGGTTTTGGCAAAACCAACTGTCACATCAGGCTAGAACCAAGATCTTTGTGCTGCTTAGAATGGGGAAAGGTAAACTTAGATCTTAGTTGTTAATTTTTTTAATTCAATTTTTCTAATCACTCTTTTAATATAACTGTGACTCAAGGTTGTCATTGCCGGAAGTGGTAATGGATGTAAGCACTCCACTACCTATAAAATGCTTCCTAATGGCATGCGTCTCAAATAGCCTCTGACAACCAGTCCAACTCCCGGCCTTCACGTGTGGCTCACATATTGAGTCCGGCGGAACTGTTCTTAATAACAGGAGAAGGGGCACAGGCGAGTAACTGGCGCCTTAACCAGTAAGCTTCGGGCAGGAGGGTCTCGTTAGCCATGGCTGGCTACCCACCTAGGAGAAGGAAAACTCTGAATTCAAACCTCTGCTGCCTTGCAGCTATACTCAGTCAAGGGAAAGGCTTCGGGAGTCAACCCTGAGGAAAAATCAGGAGCTGGCGACCCTAAGGCAGTTTGCAGCACCCAGTGCTACACTCTGGCAGAACCTGCGACGCTGCTGACCCCAAACTGTATCGGCACTGCCGTTCCTTTGGATACATCAGCTGCGTGGAGAGGGGGGAACTGATGTGTGGGCGACATCGTTCCGACCACAGCTTATGCCCAGGCATTCATCTCATGGAAATGAGATGATCCATAGTCGCTTCACGACTGAGGGTGGCCATAGAGATACAAACTTCAATTTTTCTAAGCCCACTCATAATATAACCCTATGCTTCCATAACATACCCACAGTGAATCAAAATCATACTTGCTGCCATGCTGGAAAAGGGAAGGTAGCTTACACAAAAATCAAAAGGCAGCTATCCAGAGAGATGGGAAAGGGGCTCCCCAGATGATTGTGTGCAGGGCTAACAACCTGGTATATACAATTAATACCGTGTTGAAAGCTTCAATTTTACACTCATAATATAACCTTTTAAAAACCTAGTTAATGGCCAATATAATTAGGATGTATAAAATACCATACACTTACAAGCCATTGTCTAACAAAGATAGAGAAAGGCTGGATTTTGTAGGGTATACAGAAGATAGTAGAATAAGAATAGAGGTGCAAGTAAATAATATGTCAAATAATAGTATGTATGAAAAAAATACTGTAAAATAACAACAAATGTTTCTCCTGCTAAGAATATACTGGTTGATTTATCTCTGTGACGCTACCAAAAATATTTGTTAAAATTTGGATGACAATGTTGAATTCTTGAATACAAAATATTAAACCTATCTAAGGGCAGTAACTTTGGTCAACTTTAAATATAAAGTGAAGTTTCTGAACAACTTACCCATCAATGTTATGATGTTTACTATTGATTCTATTATCCAATCATCATGTTTCATTTGTCAGGACTGTCCACATTGTGCTTACAAGAATGCCACCAGGTGGCAGAACCAGTTAGTTATACTCCTGGCAGAGCATGCATCGGGAGGAATATTCAACTTTATCATTCCCTTGAGATCTGCTTCCATTGACCCACATGCTCTTAGTCCAATAGTTCTCTTTCTTGAAGACCAGTAAGTACAATAAAATATTTTTATAAGTAGTCTAGTTGGGCTAGTCTCTCCAACTATTTCCATGTCTTGCCTATCATAAACCTTGCAGTTGGAGGTCCATCTTCAGTCGGGATTGAGAATGTCCTTTGGTGGAGTTTTAAGCTAATCTTTTCATTTATTGTTGTTGATCTAGATTGGGTTTATAAAACAGAAATATCTTGAATTATTATTGTCTTTCAAATTTTAAATCATTTTTTTAATAAAGTGAATATTTTATTAACAACCTCTTATTTGTATCAATGTTTCAGGCCTGACGCTTTGTTCTTGGATACATTAGCTCATTTCCCATTGGTCTATTACATGACTGGAAGTATTTGGAGGTACAGTGTCTTATCAGTAACTGATCCTGTTTCTTAGTATTTACTGATGTACCCCTACTTAGTATTAATGTGTTCATCTAGTTGTTCATTTGTTCTATTTCAGCTTTAATCTAGTCATTCATTATTCCCTTCTCACTTCCTTTCATCTGTCCCTTGACTTACGGTCTAGGGGGTACTGGGGGTACAGCAGGACATCAAGAAAGAGGCTGGTCCATTATTTTCTGTTATCCAGACAGATTTACTTTGGACTACTCTCTCTTCATGTTCCCTCCACTGGACCTTGAAGAATGATTTCAGACAGTGAGTCCTGTCCAATATGACCTAACCAGCTCAGTTCTCTTGACAACATTAAGGAGTTCCTCTTTTTTGCCAACCAGTTTTCCTGGTATTTGATACCCTGCATTTGTTTGTTTCATTTACTCTCAAAGACTTGGATTCTTATTTCAGTCAACCTCAGTGTCAAACTTGTACAAGTAAAAATAGGAGTACACTGAGACCACTAGCCAAGAATAAAGTTTTGTAGATTTACACAGACATGACAAAGTTGAAAACACCAAACAGTGGGAGATGAGTGGGCTGAAAAATATAGAGGTGCAGATCTTAGAGAGGAAGTGGAGATGGATTGATCACACCCTTAGAAACGATACCATTAACAGAGCTAGACAGGCCTTAGAGTGTAACCCCCAGGGAACAAGACGTAGAGGAAGCCCCAAAAAGAGTATAGTGATGCAGTATACTAGAGGAAGCCAAGAGGACAAGAAAGAGCTGGGAAGTCATAAAAAAACTAGCAAGAGATCTTGGAGAGTGGCATGTTTTTACTGAGGCCCTATGTTCCATGATGAACACAAAGGAAAGATGATGATCACTTTAAAAAAAAGTAAAGTACCCATGTCAGATGTATTGAGGTATTGAAATTATTAAGAGTCAGTGTATTATGAGATAAAAATTTACATTACTTTGAAATGAAATGTCTCAATAATTCTCACTATCAAAACTCATTCTTCGAGGTACAGTGAAGGAAACACAAAGAAAGGGTCATCCTAAGAAAAGCTGGAGAACGTAAAAGAATGGACCTGCCTCTCTCTTGTTATCCTGCTGATTGGGAAAAGTGTTTTTGTTAGTCCAACTGTCACAGCACCCTGCACTGAAAGTCAAGGAACAGATGAGGCAAGATGAAATAATACTCTTTTAAAGATGAGTCTATAAAAAAACAGACTTTTAGTTTCAGGCGTTCCTTCAGAAATGAAGACTAGTCTATCCTAGGTCAAACCTTTTCGCGAAGGTAGCGTTGGTGTGAGGAGGGTTTCAAACACAGAACCATTGAGATCAGTCTGAAGC
>JADKLZ010000728.1:216788-247688 GCA_021533235.1 Biomphalaria straminea | reverse complement strand
TGTCTAGCTCTGTTGTTGGCATCTTTTCTAAGGGTGTGACCAATCCAAATCTACAATCTAAGGTCTGTCTAGTTCTATTGTTGGCATTTCTTCTTAGGGTGTGACCAATCCATCTCACCAATCTAAGGTCTGTCTAGTTCTGTTGTTGGCATCTTTTCTAAGGATGTGACCAATCCATCTCATCAATCTAAGGTCTGTCTAGTTATGTTGTTGGCATCTTTTCTAAGGGTGTGACCAATCCATCTCACCAATCTAAGGTTTGTCTAGTTCTGTTGTTGGCATCTTTTCTAAGGGTGTGACCAATCCATCTCACCAGGCTAAGGTCTGTCTAGTTCTATTGTTGGCATTTCTTCTTAAGATGTGATCTCCACTTTCTTCCAAAGATCTGTACCAGTACCTTTATATTTCTCTGCTCTCCCATCTCCCACAGTTTGGTGTTTTCTAATTGATCAGACCACAGTAGTAGTTAAAATATTCTTCAAACATCTCATGATGAAGGTCTGTACTCCATGTTTTAAACCAATATAGTTGGAGTGCCTTGACATTCAGTATTCTTAGAAATGTTGGAAGGTTTTAGATGTCTAAATGTGTGTCTTGTTAGGTTTTTATTACTTGATGCTATATTCTAATGAAATGTTTCATCTATTCAACTGTAAGCCTTATCTTTCAAGTTTTCTTTCTATTTTTTGTTTCCTAGGTTTTTTTGGGTCACTTCTTTGTTTTGTTTTACTTGTCCTTACTTGGGCATGTGCATGCATGTATTTATCTTGTATTCAATTGATAACATTAATTTTTTAACATAGCTCCTTTAGAAATACATAGATGACATGAAGTAATGACTTAAATGAAATTACTAACAGGGGATTATGTAGTTTCTTTGTCCATCTAAACAATGTCTCAACATCAATTAATTAGATGTTGTGGAGTTACTAATCACTCCTTGTAAATTTTAGCATGCACATTCAATATATATTATTAGCTTTAGGATTTATTTCTAGTATTGACATTTTTAACTCATCTTTTTTTCTTGTCAAGCCTTTGGACATTTGTTTCTACATGAGTGTGACAAGGGAACAGCACTCTATCTTATCAAGGAAACTTTTGGCAAATTCAGTTTTGAAAACCAATCCAGTCTTTAATGGTATGAATAAATTTAAATTTTGTGTTTAGCATCATAGACTGGGGGGAACAAGGTTTGAATTGGAACTCAAGCCCTTAGCAGTTTATCTGACTCAGCCACACATCCCCACTGATGGCTCTGTAGTAGTTAGAAAAAAAAAAGGTTTTTGTTAATTGATTAATTGATCATATTCTGACCCATGGTTTAAACTTGATCTTTTTATTTTGAATATCTCAACAGGAAGAAAACAAAATGTGCTATACATTAATGTAAGAAATGAGTGCCAACTGTTTGATATATATAGTTCAGTGTCATTCTGTTGTACATCCTGTTAGGAAACTATTGACTGTTCAATGTTCTACTGTTGCATGTTAACTTTATTTGTTTTGTTGGATGTTTGCTTTATAGCATGATTCACATTATGGAATGTTTTGTGGCTTGGTTATTTGATTGAATGTCAACTTTATTTGCATGTTTTTAAGTTGCATGTGCAATTTGTTGCTTGTATGTTTTATTGCATGCTCCTTCTTTCCTAGTGCTATTATAGCATGGAATGGGTTGCCTGAGCCAGCCAGGAAAATCAATGTCTTGGCAGAACTTAAGTCGTTGGTTAACATGCATGACTAGATTGACCTAGGACACGCAAAAGATCTAATGATCTTCTTTTTTTGAAGTGACGACTGTATTTTATAAGATATAATAAGATGTTTACTTTGTTGGGTATATGTTTTGTTGCATGTTGACTTTGTTGGATATTTGTTTTGTTTACTTTGTGTTGGATAATTGTCTTGCTGCATGTTTCCTTTGTTTCATGTTGTTAAATATTATGACTCAGTATAACATAACTTATACGAACATTTAAAGAGTGTAACATAGATAGTAAACATTCCTAATATAATAACATTGTAAAGAATCATTTAAAATAAATAATAAAATCTTTATTTCCAAAAAAATATTGGTATTTTTTATTGCGCTTCAAACATTTTAAAAAATGATCACAAAGTTGTTGAAGTGAACTTGGGACAAAAATGGATTTATATAAACAGAAAAACATTTGATAATTTATAGATATTAACTTCATTTTTAGTTTCATCAAATTTTTAATATATACTAATTTACATTCTATTAAAAACAAATTGAACAAGAGTCTAAGTACTTACAAATTATTTAATAAATTTAAAAACAAACAAATAATAGATACAAATTTACATTAAAATAAAAAAAAATTGACCAAGAGTCTATGTAATAACAAATTATTTAATAAATGTAAAAGCTGATTATTTATTTTATATTTATTACAGATCAAATGAGTGAAAAACCCTTTAAAAAAACAGCTGGGTCTGGGCAGTCTGAGCAGGCCCAAAATGTGTTTGACACCATCACAAGACAGATTCAGACAAGTTCTTATAGCTCCACTTCAGTCTGCAAGCTGGAGAACTTACATTCTCTCATGGGGGAGCCCAGTCCTGATGACTCCAGATCTTCTGACCAAACAGTAAGCAGCTCAGGCCAGGCCAGTAAGACTGATATGTATCTGCGATATAACAGCAACAGCAGCAATGCTCCTCTTTTAAGTAGCAGCAGCAGGGAAGAAGATGACGTCAAAGAACTGGAAACATCTTCAGGCTATGAGAACATTAATGCCATACCTTTCCCAAAAGGTACTATTGATATATCTTGGTTTGAAGTAAAACTATTCTAGCCAGAAGTTTCAGAAATACTTTTACATTAGTTTGATTGTTGTCAAACTTAAATTTTTGTTCCATACTGGTCATGTGACATGTGTATTGGACTGTTGTTTAGACTTCTAAATGGTCCCTGGTTCATACCCTGCTGCCATCACTTGTTGTCTTGCAGGAGGTTTGGACTAAAGACTGAGGAATCTATTTGGATACTCACTTATACATATTATATTGGGAAGAGTTATAAACTGACTTATCCTGGTGCTAAATAGCAACCACAAATATATTAAATTATTCAAAATTGTTTTAGATGGTTGGAATAGTTGGTATCACTCTTCTTTTGTTTGGACATCTCCTGGATATTTGATTATTTCCCTTTGATGTCATTATTTATTTGTTGCACATGTTTCAGATGTTTTATCAGATATTAAATTGTAGTCCAAACTTCCTACTTGATGATGTTAGAACACAGGATTATTGAAACAACAATCTACAGCACATACCAAACAACATAACATCCATCCACACAATTAGAAAGCCATCACATCCTCTCATAAAAAGTTTTAGTCTTAAAAACAATATTTTAATTTTTTTTCCGTTGGGTAATCATGCAATATTTTTTTGTTTCATTGGGCAACTACATCATATTGCTGCTCTAACTTCGCTATCATTTTGGTTTCCTATTATTCTAAACCCCTAAACCTAAATTCTTGAAGTAGATATTATATTTTTTTGCTCTGTAGCAATTTGTCATCCTTCATACCAATGAAATTATAGCTATCAGTTTGCATCAATGTCTCCCTAGTATTCCTTTCCTTTAGCGTTTAAACCACAAAATCATCTAATCAATTGTATCCATGGTTTTGTGAATACAAGTATTTGATGGAAAGTGATATCTACAATAAGTAGGACTACAAAACTTAGCAAATAAGATGTAAACATTTTTGTCTTTTTTGTCAGTGGGTGGCAGACTTGAGGCTGGAAATGTATTTCAGTTTGATGAACAGTTGGATCAGGACAGGTAAACACTTGGACTTGTATTTTTTTTTAAATATTTAAATATTCATTCCTGGATGCACATGTTCTATCCATCATCCTGACTGCTGTAAATCCACAATCTGCCAATCTGTTCTCATTAGTCATGTGACATTTTTCATTAGTCATATGACACCATTCTCATTATTTGAAAGAAGCAAATACATTAGGGGGCAGTAGTGGTTGATTGGTAAAAGGCTTGGCTTCTTCAGTTAAGACTGGGATTTTGAATTTCAGGATTTTTTAGGATGCCCCCTTGTCAAGTCAATAGTGTACCTGAAATTAGTTGAGGAAGTAAAGGTGATTGGTCATTGTGCCGAACACATGGCATTCTCATTAACCATTGACCATAGAAATAACTGACCTTAAAACCTAAAAGTCTGAAAGAGCTACTTAATTAAAAAAAAAACATTACAACTGCAAAATAATTCATTCTTAAACATAATTATTACAATTAAACATACCGGTATTCCTAGTCACAGTACTGAATACTTTCAATGCTAAGTGTGTATCACTAGTCTTTGGCAAAGTCAAAGCAAGACTGTTTCAGAAGCATAAAACAACTCTGACTAAGGTTTGCTTTATGTCAGGGTAGACAAAAATCAAAGACAAAGTTCTTAGTAACGTGAAACTTGGCATCTAATTAAATGTAGCCTTCTTTATTTCATTGTTTTTATGACCAAATGATGACAGACAATTGATGCGTGTATATTCTACTTGCTTACTTCAGCAGTACTACCAGGCCTAAATGAGAATGTCATATTGCACTCCAGGCTTCAATCATTTCTTGATTGGTATATGTTGATATGTTTTTTTTCTTTGTCATTCTAACAAGGACATCTGTACAATAAAGTCTCTATTTTCATATATTTTTTTTCAAGATTAACCATTGACATCCCCCCAGTGACAATGTCATCAGGTTTTGGTAAAACCAACTGTCACATCAGGCTAGAACCAAGATCTTTGTGCTGCTTAGAATGGGGAAAGGTAAACTTAGATCTTACTCGTTAATTTACTAAATTCATTTTTTTAAGCATTCTTTTAATATAACTGTGTCACAAGCTTCAATTTTTCTAAGCACTTTTATAATATAACCCTATGCTTCCATAACATACCTGCTGTGAACCAAAATAAAACATGCTGCCTTGCTGGAAGTGGAAGATAGCTTACACAAAAATAAAAAGGCAGCTATCCAGAGAGGTGAGAAAGGAGCTCCCCAGATGATTGTGTGCAGGGCTAACAACCTGGTATATACAATCAATACTGTGATCAAAGCTTCAATTTTTCTAAGCACACTCATAATATAACCTTTTAAAAACCTAGTTAATGGTCAAGATAATATGATGTATAAAATTGCATACTCTAACAAGCCTCTATCTAACAAAGATAGAGAAAAGCTGGATTTTGTAGGGTATACAGAAGATAGTAGAATAAGAATTAAGGTGCAACTAAATTTGTCAAATAATAGTAGGTAAAAAAAATACTGCATTGTCAAAATAACAACAAATGTTTCTCCTGCTAAGAATATACTGGTTGATTTATCTCTGTGATATTACCAAAAATATTGGTTAAAATTTGGATGACAATGTTGAATTCTTAAATGAAAAAAAAATATTGAGCTTATCTAAGTGCAGTAACTTTGGTCAACACTACTTATAAAGTGAAGTTTCTGAACATCTTACCCATCAATGTTATGAAGTACTATTGATTCTATTATCCAATCATCATGTTTCATTTGTCAGGACTGTCCACATTGTGCTTACAAGAACGCCACCAGGTGGCAGAACCAGTTAGTTATACTCTTGGCAGAGCGTGCATCAGGAGGAATATTCAACTTTATCATTCCCTTGAGATCTGCTTCCATTGACCCACATGCTCTTAGTCCAATAGTTCTCTTTCTTGAAGACCAGTAAGTACATTCAAATAGTTTTATAAGTATAGACAATGAACAAAACTATTTCCTTGGTCTCATCATTTCATCTCTTCCTGTTGTCTTGAGGGCATATGCCATCAACCATCTTCCTCCAGGAGTCTCAGTTCTAGGTGAGTCTCTCCAACAGTTCCCATGTCTTGACTATCATAAATCTTTCAGCAGGAGGTCCATCTTCAGCCCGGCTTGAGAACGTCATATGATGGAGTTTTATTCTAAATTTTTCAGTTCTAGTTGTTGATCTAGAAAAGGTTTATAAAATAGAAATATCTTGAATTAGTATTGTCTATGTCTATCAAAATTTTAAATAATTTTTTAATGAAGTGAATATTTTAATAACAACCTCTTGTTTGTTTCAATGTTTCAGGCCTGATGCTTTGTTCTTGGATACATTAGCTCATTTCCCATTGGTCTATTACATGACTGGAAGTATTTGGAGGTAATGTGTTCATCTAGTTGTTCATTAGTTCTATTTCAGCTTTAATCTAGTCATTCATTTTCCCCTATCACTTCATTTCATCTGTCCCTTGACTTACAGTCTAGGGGGTACTGGGGCTACAGCAGGACATCAAGAGAGAGGCTGGTCCATTATTTTCTGTTATCCAGATTTACTTTGGACTACTCTCTCTTCATGTTCCCTCCACTGGACCTTGAAGAATGATTTCAGACAGTGAGTCCTGTCCAATATGACCTAACCAGCTCAGTTCTCTTGACAACATTGAGGAGTTCCTCTTTTTTGCCAGCCAGTTTTCCTGGTATTTGATACCCTGCATTTGTTTGCTTCATTTACTCTCAAAGACTTGGATTCTTCTTTCAGTCAACCTCAGTGTCAAAGTATATAGGAGTACAGAGAGACCACTAGCCAAGAATAAAGTTTTGTAGATTTACACAGACATGACAAAGTTGAAAACACCAAACAGTGGGAGATGAGTGGGCTGAAAAATATAGAGGTGCAGATGTTGGAGATGAAGTGGAGATGGATTGATCACACCCTTAGAAACGATACCATTAACAGAGCTAGACAGGCCTTAGAGTGTAACCCCCAGGGAACAAGACGTAGAGGAAGCCCCAAAAAGAACATAGTGATGCTGTATACTAGAGGAAGCCAAGAGGACAAGAAAGAGCTGGGAAGTCATCAAAAAACTAGCAAGAGACCGTAGAGAGTGGCATGTTTTTACTGAGTCCCTATGTTCCATGAGGAACTCAAAGGAAAGATGATGATCACTTTAAAAAAAAAGTAAAGTATCCATGTCAGACGTATTGAGGTATTGAAATTATTAAGAGTCAGTGTATTATGAAATAAAAATTTACATTACTTTGAAATGAAATGTCTCTATAATCCTCACTATCAAAAGTCATTCTTCGAGGTACAGTGAAGGAAACACAAAGAAAGGGTCATCCTAAGAAAAGCTGGAGAACATAAAAGAATGGACCGGCCTCTCTCTTGTTATCCTGCTGATTGGGAAAAGTGTTTTTGTTAGTCCAACTGTCACAGCACCCTGCACTGAAAGTCAAGGAACAGATGAGACAAGATGAAATAATACTCTTTTAAAGATGAGTCTATAAAAAAACAGACTTTTAGTTTCAGGCGTTCCTTCAGAAATGAAGACTAGTCTATCCTAGGTCAAACCTTTTCATGAAGGTAGCGTGTGTGTGAGGAGGGTTTCAAACACAGAACCATTGAGATCAGTCTGAAGCACATATCACACACTAAGCAGACATCCTCACCATGTAATCACATTTAAATGAAAAGTCTAGGTTACATGTGTGATTTACATTTTTGTCAGTATGTCACTATAGATCTGTTTAAATGTTTTGTCTGTTCCAGTGTGGATGATCTCCTAGTTGCAGGAATCAATCAAGCCAGTCACCTTGTGGTTGTCAAAAGAAATCCTGATTCTAATTATGAAGGAGAAGAGTTTCTAGAGGATTCCTCCACCATTGTTGCTGTTCAGAAATTTGTTAGGTAATAAATCTCTTCATTACATTGCACATTTAAATTTGTTTAATATGCAAATTAAGAAAACCACATAACCATTGGTAGCATGACTGAATATTTTTTAATCATTTTGGTTGTCTATTCTACAAGTATCACATTATGTCTAATGATGGCAATGTCTTACATTCCAAAGGTTAGGAATAAGTGCAATAAAAATAGATTGTTTACACACTCCACTCAAGCATGCATGTATTACTTTATTAGTAAAGACAGGGATTGACAACTGAAGTTTTATACTGCTATATATAAAATCTTTATCAGAACTTTTAGATTCATGTATGAAATATAAATATTTTAATTACTTTGTAACAAATTATTTTTGTGAATTTTTTTTGGTTAGATCTAAACCATTTTGCTACCTACAGACTTTTAACTTCAACATCTGTATCAATGTTTTATTAGCACACCAGTGGTCAAGATCTATAGTGTCTTTCCATTCTCTATGAAGCTGACAACTTCTGTAAGAGTGATTACTTTACTCTTAAAAACTAATAAATCATAGAATGAAGATTAAAGGAATTTTTTTTTTACATCCCTCCCAATCCCCCTACCCAAAACAAATCCTGGTCAAGACCAAGTATTAATTTAGAGTGTTTAAAATTCTAGCTTGATGATATAAATCCAGACTTAGTAACATTAAAAGACAACAGACTAGACTAGAAGACTGTGATATAAATGCTCTGAGTGCTAATTACAAATTATTTACTTACTAGCATTAATTAATAGTTTTTATTTAATAATAATGTATCAATGAATTTGTAACAAACTAAAAACTGACAACTTTGATACATTTTGTTTTCTCCAATGAAGACTCTTCCCAAGTGTAACTGTATTGACAGAGTTGAGTCAGGCATCAAACATGAAGTTCATGGACATTTCAAGGCTGACTATGGCTTCTAAAAATCTGGTCAGTTCACAAATGTAGCCTTTTATTATTAAATAGGACTTTTATATAAATGACTATTATCTTAAATTAGCATTGAGAACTTAGATTTAGAACTTAATTGACATGAGAAAGAATTGGACAGTCATCAAAATAGTTTCAAGTTTGAGGCATGATTGTTGCCAACCCTTGCAGGTCATCTGTTTCAGGTTAACAAGGCATCATGTGGCCAGCACATTGAACAATGTACTTTTTTCCCCAACTAATTTCAGATACCCATTAGAGCTGCCCTAAAGATTGTTGAATTTAAAAACCCAGTTTTCATCAGGATTTGAAACAAGGACCAATCACCATGCCTCTGTTGTTGAATTGTAAATTTGTTAATTGAGTTTCTTTTTATTGTTTGCAGTGAATAAGCTAGACAGTGTTAAAAATGTTTTTAAAAAAAAAACAAAAAACTGTCACTTAAATTTAATATTGTCTACATGTAATTAGAGTGTATATGATTTACAGTTAGCATTAGAATGTTGTGTCAGAAGTAAAGAGAATGTTGTTAAATTTGAGTTATTTCAATCTGTAAATTCACTCTTTTTTTCAGAGGCACAAATCCACATCTGGGTCACATTTGGATGAAATTTTCCGCTTACCATTTGCTGCGGGTCATGTCTTTTCAGCCAGCATGTTGGACACTCTGTTGTATCAGACATTCACCAAGAGTTATCTCATCTCCTTCATTCGACTTTTGCTGGGCATTGATGGAGAACAAGGTTCTGGACATTTGTCAAGTGTAAGTTTTTTATTTTCAAAATCAAAATAGAACTTTAAAAAGCCTAATTGACTTAGTTTTGTGAGACAGCCAAGAAAATCTAACTAACATTGAATCAATGTTTGGAATTGTTTGCTGTGTGTTTCCAATGTTCCTTCAGAATAGAAGATTATCACATCATAGTCAAAACCTCTGACAGGATGGTAGGGAATGGCAGTTTGAGCCTGAGAGGATCAAGGCAATAGTCCAGAGTGCAAACCACACTACCAGGATTGTAATCTTAAATCTCTTACCACACTTGCAATATTGTCAATGCATGCTGTCATTGAGTTTTTTTTTAACTAATTAATTAAAATAGACACCAATGGCAACAAATAGGTTACTAAGACATCTACCAATCTATAAAGTGAACTGTGTTAAGAAGGATGAAAGTAATAGTAAAGTAAAGTGTCCCCTTCAGACCTTGCGACCTATGGGGCAGATGATGTTAAGGTCATCTATTTCTTTGGCCAACGGTTAACGAGCAGGGTGTTATGTGGCCAGCACAACGACCAACCGCCTTTACTTTCCCCAACTAAAGTCAGGTACCCATTAGAGTTGGGTGGACTCAGGGGCGCCCTAAAAATCCCGAAATTCAAAAATCCCAGTCTTCACAGAGATTCGAACCCCGGACCTCAGGTTCGGAAGCCGAGCGCTTAACCATTCGACCACCGCGCCCCCCAAGAAGGATGAAAAAAAGATGTGTATTATTTACGCTTCATGTTTTAATACAAAATTTAAGTTTGAATTCAACCAATGAATGAATAGATTTCATAAAACTTTTTAATCCCCAGATTCTAGTTAAGAAATCTACTGTCAGGAAGTACCAGGTATATGGTCACCTGTATGAAGCCCTGAGTCGACGGACAGGTGAAGTACCATTTGCTATCTACAGGACCCAGTCAGTGGACAATGCAGAGGTACATGTTTCACGTTCTTCTGGACATAAAGTTGACCACAATGCTGTAACACCGGTGAATATGAAATTAAATAATTATAAAATATTGTCATTAGATTTTAAGATTGCTTAAAGAAGCAACACATAGACAAGAAAGAAACCACAAAGTATCTGCTCAATTTCAAAGCTGGTTTTCTTGGAAGAGTCTGTAATTATAGATCACTAGTATGTTTAGTTCATCCACTTAGGATAGATCCAGAGATGGTCTGTTAGGCTAATAAAATGTACTAAGTTGATTAACCTTGACTCTTAGTAAAACTTTATTTTACTTCTGGACATTTCTATCTAATGAAAGTCATGAATGCATAGAACATAATTATCTCCTTTTTGAAGTAATGTCTGTAATGTATAAAATAAGATTACTTTAGTCTAAAAAAAAAAAAGACCAAAGGATTTAAAAACAGAAATAATAAAATGATGTCCATAAATTTACATTTATTATTGCTTTCATTTTTTGTCTCTTTTAAGTTTGGCACTTGTTGAAATTAGTTTCTGTTGTTTCATGACCTTTTCACAAATAAAAAACTGCTTTTTACTTAAATTTGTTAACTACATGCTAACTTTACAATATCTGTATCCTTTACTTCAGATTTCAATTGTCAAGACCAAAAAAGCACCTAGCACTTGGGTAGAAAAACAACATAGACGTCGTAAGTCCTCAGCGCCATGTCCTCCACAAGTTGTGGACTTCAACAAAATGATTCTGAAACGAGCTCAGTCTCTTTCCTTGGCATTTCACAGTGAACACAGTAAGTGGATCTGAGAGTTGTCTACCTTCGATTTGTGGATCTGAGTGTAGTGTATATTTTATCTAAGTTCCTTTGATAATATCTTAGCGTTTTATTTAGTGTTTCTACTATCAGAGTGCTGGGACAAGTCCCAAAAAACCTGCGGAGTCTGGGAGCAATGAGACATGCTTCACCTTGGTGTAGGCTGCACTGTTTTGTTGAGTCATATTCACAAAGTTATGGTCAAATTTCAACTCTCATTGCTCCGCTGGGAAAGAAGAGAAAACTATCTCATTCCTTTATTACTTGAACACCGTCTTGACAGATTTGGGTAAACACATTCTCAAGCTGTATGGTGACATACATGCACTATGCAAAACAGCAGGGTGTCTGTCCAGGGTTTTGCAAAAGAGGCTTTAAACCTCTCAAGCCCTTGTTTAAATGGATTTGATAATGATCAGATGATCAGAGTATCTGACTGCATACTAAGAGCTACTGGTATGAAATTTTGTTCTCCAGCAATCTTCATTTTCTTGATCCTGGTTAACTTTTTAAATAACTCTATCCCACCATCCCTTCCACCTTAGTTAAAAATGATGGTAATAATTTTTTTTTTCCATCTAATTATATTCCTTTGAATTTAAAAACTTTATTTTTAATTGTATCCATGTTACATAACTAAAATGTCTCCAAAAATTAACGTGTTTGCTTGTCTTGCAGTATTTATGGAGACAGACAAAAAGTTTGAAAGTAAACCAAGTTAATGCTTTTTAAATTTTTAATGAGAACCAGATGTTAATGGTAGTTAATGTTGAGATAAGTTGATAAATCCCCTTTGTTTAAGTAAAGCATGCCCTATGCTCAGAAAAATTTAGGTTGTATGAAGCCATGTCATGTTTCAAAGAAAATGAAAATAGACATTTAAATTTTTTTTTTATTTTTCTATTTTTTTTTTAAATTCTTATCTTAACAAAATCAGAAACAATGAGTTAAAGACCTATACACATCTGTTAATAATTTTGATCAAATCTAGGCTTATAAGAAGGAAATATTGGTCATACATTGTATTTGTTATTTCATGGACTACAGCCAATCTCTAGGAGCAGTTCTTGCTGTTGCTGTAATGCCTTTTTATTTTCTTGAGAGGCATTTGTTCCTGTATCATACATGAAAGTATAACCTGATTGTATCTTATGATAGTCATTCTTTTTTTGTTACATTCTCTTTTTTTTACAAGAAGGATAAGATAATTTCTCATGGCAGATATATGTAAGACGGAAATCAAGTTCAGTATATATATATATATTTCAGAGCTAAAGGCTGCTCCGACATCACTGGCCTATGTCATCACAAACCCTGCATCCAACTGTAAACTCCTGGCTGGAGACATAGTGTGAGTAGTTGTTTAGCATTCATGTCATTAAAGTTACATTTGTTTAGTGGGAGGTTTTAAACCTAGACTGAAAAGAAAGGAGAAAAGTTGTCCAGGATGTCAAACAGCAGACAAGAATAACATGAAAAATACTTTTATTAAAAGACAATACCTCCTCCAATACAACTTACAGATGGTGGATTGTTCTTTTAATAACTAATGAATGTTAGATTAAAAAAAAAAGGAAACTTTTTTCACACTCCCCCCCCCCTTCCCCCTAGGAAAGTTTTGGTTAAGCGAATTTTATAAGTTTTTCGAGGAATGCATAAATACCGGAAAACATATTTCATTGAAGATAAATATTTTCTTGTTCTATAGCTAAATTGAAATGTATATATTTTTTTTTACTTTCAAAAATTATAACAGCCAATCTAGAGTATACCAGCCAATCTAAAGTATACCAGCCAATCAAGAGTTTGTGTGCTCAATGAGCTAGTAATTCTTTTCTCATAAAAAAACATCAACTGTTAAATTATTTGGTTAGTCTTCCACAAAGTGGCTAATTGAATAGAGATATTGTAAATGGACATGCTTCTTAAAAGTGTCTGGGTCTAGGAAATATTGAAATATGTTTTTAAAAACAAAACAAATATTCCTTCAAGATGCAAAGTTTGGAATGTGCACATAATGAACATAAGAAAGTTGCCTATGGCTGGGATAGGGTTTCCTAGTTGTGTGGTGAAGTGCTCTGGGCTGTCATTTGTTGGTCAGATGGTTTATGATCAAGCCCTGTCTGCTGCCATACCCAGCCGTATGACGTAATTATTTTTAAATCTAATGGAACATCTGAAACATGTAAAACAAAGAAAACAAGATAGGTCTAGTTCTGTTTTTATTTTAGGAACATTTCCCTGTTGATTGAAAGCAATTAATTTAATGAAAACATTCCCAATTTACTTAATACTAACAATCTCTATTTACTGACTGAAACTACAATAAAAATTTACTTGAATTATTGTGTCATAAAATTCTATTGATGATGAATAGACAATGTTAAGCAAACAATTCATCATTGGTTGACTATTTCAGCTATGTCCTTCAACCAGCTTCAATGTGTGCCACTCCAAGTGGTCTCTCCAGTGTGTACAAGCATTGGAGCAGAAACCAAGGTGACAAGATGGACAAGGGTCAGTCCACTCCTAAAAGCAGCAGACTCTAATGAAGTGTTTGTGTACAACTTGTTGAACGTTTCACTCATGTCTGCTTTAGATGGGCAGCAAAAACATTAGCCTTTGACTGAGCCAAGTCTTAGGCCCTGAATAGTTTCATGGAGGCTGAGTGTCATCATCAAGTCAAGGTTAAACTATGGACAGCTGTCAATAAACCCTGACCAGAGGTCATTTCTGGATAGATTTTTCATAGAGTGTAGGCACTTAAGAACTGGCAATGTCCTAATGAAAAATCTTTATTAAATAATTTGTTTGGTAAAACACTTTTTAAACACAGATAGTAAAACACTTATTAAACACAGTTCTACTAACTGATGCCAATGTATTGTTTGTTAGGTAATGCTCTTGTGGCTAAAGCTTTAGAGAAATGCATTTATCTTTTTGACATTTTATTTTAACTTGCATTTACAATTGTTATCTACAGTGTTATTCTAGTATTTTTAAAAAATATTTTGTATTATCACTTACATTGTTACACCATATTGTGTACAAAACATAAATTTGATGCCATATTGTGTTCTTAAACAAAAATTTGATGCCATTTAGTGTTCAAAATATTGAAAGGCATTTTTGTTATACAAGTCCTATAAACATTTTTTTTTTAAATTCAAACTCAGTGTTGTTGAGTTCTTTTTATTGTGTATGTTGAAGTACTTTCACATAGACTTTGACTGTTTTATATCAAAAGTATTCATGGTTTTGTCATTTGTATATATATATCTACTTACACTTGTATGTTTTAACATTAACCCATTTATGTCAAGTGATCCACTATTGGAACACCGACCACCATGGTACTTATTTGTGGTACTGTTCAAGTCCACCACAGGAATATGTTTTTTTATTCATGTAAGCTTTCTTGGGATTCTCTTTATGCACAGTTCTATTCACAGCATTGCAGATTTGGTGTCCTGCAGCCTTGTAAAAAAAATAATGAACATTTTCTGAACATTTTCAAAAACCTACCTGAAGGCAAATGAATATAACTTTTTTGAACTATGTCAAGTACTAACAAATTTTTATTGCTCTATTATTTCTGTAATAATGATGCTATCATGCTGTGAAAAAGAAATGATAAAAGTTGTGATTGTTGTATTAGTTATAGGCTTCTAATTTTGTATGTTCCATTTTGGGACACTAAGCAAATATCACTAATAATAGTTAATCCTTTAAAACCTGTACAATCTTTCTGGGGATGTATAATAGAAGCTCAAAATGTTTTAGGGCTTCCATGAGACATAGTTGCTTTGTTATCATAGTTTCAAACTCCTAGGACACTGAAAACTTCTGGTCCAATGGACAAGTTATCCAATCTGTTACCTCTCCTAAAAGAAATCAATAATGCAGATATTTTTATCTTAAGTAAAATATATTAGATTTAAGCTTTTATTAAATCGTCAATGGTACATTAACTTGGTTGTCAGGAGTACAAAATTTTTTGTTTTTATAAAACTATTCATTTTAGCTTCAAGTTGAGTTAGGGGACTAGCTTCTAGTCTAGGAGTCTATGCTTCTTTTTCTGGTCTTAGACATATTTGTACAAATGCTCAGATAATAATTATGAAGATTACAGTGTCAGTGCAATTCTTGTCTTGCAGTTTAGTGAGGCACATCCTGGACAATACTATTTTGTGTTTGATACATTTGTCACTAGCATTTCAATGTTGGTTTCTCCCAGTTCAATGTAGTTAGAAGTTAGAAGTTTAAATTCTGCCAAGTCAATTTTTGTTTGCAGATGTCCATTTTTTTTTGAAGTAACGTGTGTAACATATAAGAAGTAGAGGATATAAGTGTTGTTCTTGTTTATCCCCTGTCTTCTATCAATGATTAAAAAAAACAAACTAAAAAGAAGTATAGCAACTAAATCAGAGTCTATAACAATTTTATTTGAGATGTAGTAAAACCATTTTATTTGAGATGTAGTAAAACCATTTCATTGGACATGTAGACAGAGCAAATGAAAACACATATTAAAATCGAGCATCATTTCAAGTTCTACATTGTTATGTTTTGAAATGGCTTTTTAAAATACATGACAAACTATATAAAATACATTATAAGAAACCAGTGGAACTTCTGGAGTTGGATGACTTATTACATGTTAGTGTTTGAAGAGCCACCGCCAGCCTGCTGACCTTGGCGGAAAAGGAAGACATTCTCACCAGCACAACAATGAATCATGTTATGATGACCTGTTTGTGATAGTCAAACAGGAAAAGCATATAGTGCACAATGTTATAAAAACAAAAAAAATTTTGTTATGAATAATATGATGTTACTTTACTTGTGAAATCAGACTCATTAGCAGGTAAAACTGTGGTAGTGGATTGCTTGGTGTTCTAATTTTGGAGCAACTCAGAACTCAAAAATGGAATACAATACAGCTTTTTTTTCTCTTCAAATTCATGTTTCTTAAATTCTACCAAACATATGTGAATTTCATGCAAAAAAATTCCCTCAACACATTGCAACCTTTGGCATAAATGGGTTAATATTTAGTCCTAGAACAGTTCAGTATCACTTACCTATATACTTAAGTATTTTTATTTTATTTTTACTTTTGAGTATTAAAATTAAAATATATACCAGTCTGATTTATGTCTTCTTCTGTTTTATGTTGTTATTTTAACTGTGTACATTTTGTGTTGGACTTCCTGACATTGATACCTTCCATTTTCTTCCACTAGGTGTCGTCTAGAGAGTTTCTAGTGTAGACTGAGTCAAAATGATCAACAATAAAACTAGTTGAACAATTTAGTAGAATATAGATCTCATTTCAACATCTACAGTGGTCCTCCAAATATACTCTTGCGAAACAATGGGCATGCTTTTAGTGCTGACAGCAATTCTGAATAAACATGAGATGTGACATATAATAACAATATCAGCTCTAAGGTACATTGAATCAGCTATCAACCACCAACAGTAGCTCCTTCATCTTGTTGATTTAATTACTAGCCTTCGAAGCTATCTATATGTCGTCCTGTTATGTATGTATATAAATCGTCCTTCTTGATTGAAGATGAGCACACTTCTCATTTCCTATGGACTCCAAGATGACTGTGAAGTCCAATCCTTGGTTTTAAAAGCAGGACTCATGCGTGGCATGGGTAGGTTTGGTCAGTTACAGATAGGCCTGTTATATTGTTAGAGAGAGACAGGTAAAATTCAAATTAAGGTCGTTAGGTTTGTCTTTGTCAAGATGTGTTGACCCTTATATATGTTTGTGGGGGATTATTATGGATAGGAATGTAGGCGGGAGTGGGGTGTTGATCACAAATGCTCATTTTATTTTTGAGAATGGGACAGTGAAAGTGTTAGAATGATACCTTGTAAGGCTAGATGATGGTGCAGAATCAGTTCAGTGGTTTGAGCTCTACACTGGACATGTCTTTATTAAATTTCTTCATATTTTCTTCTATGTGATTTTTAATTTGGGCACCTCTGAGTCTACCCAACTCTAAATGTACGGTGCCTGACATTATTTGGGGAAAGTAAATAAGACGATTGTGTGGGCCACAGAAATAGATGACCTTTAATCAACTGCCTTATAAATCGCAAGGTCTCAAAGTGAACAGGAATGGAGAGGCACGGTCCACGAAGTTTACGTGGTGCCCCAAATGCCCCAATGCCAATGGTCCAGGAGATTAGGTATATATATAGGCCTATATAAGGTAAGGTAAATTTGATAAATTGATAAAAACATAATTAGGATAATTTATTTATAGCTCAATTCAAATTTATTCTTGGAAATATACTATTTCATTGACAGTTATGGATATCTAGTCTTCATAGATTTAGATATACAAGGATCGGCGAAAACTTAATTTCGTGTCCGAGTGAAGTGAAAAAAAAAATTATATAGACATGTGCCAAGAAGTGGGTATATGAAAAGAACTGTACTGTAACTGTGGCATTTTACGTCTCGTGAGACGATCTTTTCCCTTTGCAACGTCTTGTGTGGCTAAAGAGGCCAATCCTTGATACACAGCTGCGGTTGCAGGTTGGGCATATAAAATCACCAGGAGCAGCTGCATTTTTAGCCTTCTTTCTGCCTCTGTTGTGTATGGCATCTGCAATCCGAGACCCTTCTCTTATGCTCTCTTTCCATGTGGATCTATCCAGTGCTACTTTTTCCCAGCTGCTAGTGTCGATTTCAAATAGCTTCATGTCACGTTTGCACACATCTGTATACCGTAAAAGTGGGCGACCAGCGGCTCTCCTGCCTTCAATAAGATCGCCATACAGTATATCTTGTGGTAGTCTACCTACTGGCATTCTGCAAACGTGGCCAAGCCAGCCAAGGCGTCTGCTGCTGATAATAGAGCGGATGTCCTGGCACCCTGCTCTTTGTAGCACTTCCTCATTTGTTATTTTATCTTGCCACCTTATTTTAAAGATCCGCCTTAGGCATCGGAGGTGGAAGACATTCAGCTTTTTTTCCTGCCATGAGTATGTTGACCATGTTTCGCTTCCATATAGCAAAGTGCTCAGCACGCAGGTCCGGTAGACTAAGGCTTTAGTATTGTTAGTCAGCAATATGTTGTCCCACACTCTTTTCTGCAACCTTGACATGGTTCCCATTGCTTTGGCTATCCTATTGTTGATGTCTTTATCCAGTAGAGCATCGTTGGATATGATGGAGCCAAGATAGCAAAAATGATCAACAATTTCAAGTGGTTGACCATTAATGTTTACTTGAGGTGCAGCATTAGTGTTTTGGACCAGTATCTTGGTCTTGCTTTGACTAATATTTAAGCCGAACTTCTGGCAAGCAGCAGATAGTTTGTCAACCAGGGTCTGGAGCTGAATATCAGAGTCAGCTACAATAGCTGCATCATCAGCATACAAGAGTTCCCTAACAAGTATCCTCCTAACCTTGGTTTTCGCCCGCAGCCTTGATATATTGAAAAGTTTTCCAGAGGATCTTGTGTGGAGATATACACCTTCGTTGCTGTCGTTGAAAGCATAGTGCAGTAAGCAAGAGAAGAAGATGCCAAACAGAGTAGGTGCAAGCACACATCCCTGCTTGACACCACTGCTAACCTCAAAAGGTGCTGATTGGACTCCATTATATTTCACTGTACATTTCGTTTCCTCGTGAAAACATTCAATGAACTTCAGTAGTTTGGGAGGGCAGCCTATTTTCCTCAGGAGCTTGAAAAGGCCACTTCTGCTGACCATGTCAAAGGCTTTAGTCAGATCAACAAAAACGATGTAAAGGGGTCTGTCTCTCTCTCTGAAAAGAAATCTACTTGTTTATATAGCATTTATTATAATTTTTTAATAATATTTTTTATATTGATCTAGTTTTAGTTTATGCTGACAATAAATGCCTACATTATTATTATTGTATGAAAAAACAAATCATTGACTATAGATCTACATTTGTCATTTATTTTATTTGAAAGGTTAAAAATAAACGAAGTATATTTATTTTAGACTCAAGTTTACAGTCGTACAGTATTCTCAACATTTCTCAGGCAACTTTTTGTGCATACACCGCTATGTTATTGTTGACAACGGTAAAAGCATCAATATGGCGGCTCACATTGTATTTTCTTTTAGCTATGTTTATGGAGAAAGATGTACGGGACAAATTACGTTCTTTTGTTCAACAAATGAAAATTACCGGTATGTAAATATAACTTGTTTGTTGAACATTAGATCTAGTAGCAGTCTGTAAAATGTTTTACATGTTTCGGATGTTCCTTCAGAGTTGAAGATAATTATAAATTAGTAAAAAATTACTTAAAATACTTCCTAGATCTAGTCCAAACCTCCCGCAGGACGACGGGGGATGGGAGTGGGCATTGTTTGAACCCTGGACCATCGATAAATCTGAACGACAGTCCAGCTTGCAAACCGTACTACCAGGCAGCCATCCTACTATTTCCTAGATCAAGATAATCTAGATTGATTAGATAGTCTCTACTCTAACCTAGAGACTAGATCAAGATAATCACATATGATAATAATCTAGATTAATTTTAAGTATCAGTATCATTAAGATAGTCTCTATACTCCAGTCTATAGACTAGAAAATTACCAGTATATTAATATAACTTGTTAGTTGAACTTTTGTATGTAGATTCTTTACAATTTTACATCATTGCCAGTCATTGAAATAACAAAACATTAGTTTAATGATTAAACTAATTAGTAGTCATTCTAGATCTATAGATAGTCTCTATAGACTGGACCAGTGACTTCAACCTAATTTGACCTTTTCCAACAATCATGCTGTGGGCCAAATCTAGGAAAAGAAATTAATGTGAAAATACTTTAATTAGAAATCTGTGGATCAAGTAGGCATATTTGCATTAATTAATGGAATATTTTAAGTTGATCTTTTTTTTTTCTATCCTCAGAATATATTCTAAACAGATACATTTTCTAATTAAAAATAAAAATGGTTGCCTATATGTTCTACAAAAAAGTAACATCAGGTCACTTTCCCTGGTAGATTTTAAAGTTCATAAGCATAGACATGTTAGAGCTCAAGGAACCAATCCAGCAGATAAATCATTTAGCTCTCTAACATAGGAATAGATACATTTTTCAACCTTTTCTAGAAGGGGGGATTTTCTACACTTTGTGCAGACGTTTTGATTGGCCAGATGTAATCACGTCATCTGGCCCGCTGGCCGTATTTTGGCCATCACTGCAATCAATAGACAGTATTCTAAGTATTAGCAAAGGGCATAGAGTACTATAGAGTTAGTAAATCAGTAAAGTAATTCCTTTTTTGTTTTTTTAGATTAAATGTTTGATTAAAATGTACTATAAGTAACTGCAATACAATACAAATAATAGGCTTACTTAGCCCTTTCACCCTGCAGTACGATGTACTCTATTAACCTATAAAATCTAAGCCTAATATTTATATCATATGTAAGTAAGCTATTCATCATTATCAAAATGTGTTAACCTAGTATTACACTGTAAATTTTATTTAAAAAATCATTTCTAAATGACCCCTTTTACAACAAAATATTCAAATCTAATACGGGCCTTAATATCATTCAAGGAGGTGTGATGGCTGAGTGGTAAAGCACTTGGTGTCCAAACCAGGGCTCTGGGTTTGAATCCTGGTGAAGACTAGCATTTTTAATTTTGGGATCTCTGAGTCCATCCAGCTCTAATGTGTACCTGATATTAGTTTGGGAAAAAGTAAAGGCGTTTGGTCATGCTGGTCACATGACACCCACAGAACCAGATGACCTATACATTATCTGCCCTATTGACTGCAAAGTCTGAAAGGGGAACTTTACTTTTTTTAACTCTTATATAAATCAAAGCACCTATTCAGTGTTGTCCACTGGTCCAGTTGTAGTGTCTGCCCATCAGACATTTGCCAGAATGCCCATTAAGCCAGTCCATCTTTGCTGTAATAACACTAATGACCGCTCATGTAATAGCTATATGAAGAGTGTTGTTAAGAATAGTATAGTTTAAAATGAGCATGAAATTGGTTGCAGGAATCTGCCATGACAACCAATGACTTAGCAGAGCTTAAGTCACTGATTAACATGGGTGACTAGATTGACACATGAAATTCATATGACTAAATTAACAATTTTTGAATGAACATCTGTAACCTATATAATTAAATAAGAGGGACACATTGTGTTCTATTATCCAGTAATTGAGGTACAAGTATTTAAGAGCCTTGCTGATTTCTGTATCTAATCTGTTGTTTAGTTTAGACTTTACTACTGTTACTTCAATCTAATTTGTATATTCCTAGATATAGATTGTATTTTTAAAATCTACCTTTATGCAGTTTGATTAGGAAACATAGTTTTAGAATGTAAATATTCTACCATTAACTTTTATTTCAATCTATCATTTATGTAATCCTGCTTATCAAGTGTGATCTTTGACATTTAAAAGTTAATAGAACTAAGCTCTTTAACACACTGCAGCTAGTTCTAGTTAACCCATTCATAAGTTTTCAATCAACCATTAATTTTAAGTTGAGTAATTAGTTTCAACACTACTTTGCACAACCACTAGAGAATCATATAATATACAGATGGCTTGTGAAATTAATTTAATTATATCCATAGTAAGGTAATGTAAAGCTCCCTTTCAGACTTTGTGATCTATAGGGCATATGATGTAAATGGCGTCTGCTTCTGTGGCCCACACCAACCATTTTTACTTTCTCCAACTAATGTCAGGTACTCATTAAAGCTGGGTAGGTGCCCAAAGATTCTAAAATGAAAAATCAGTCTTCATCAGGATTTGAATTGGAAATTGAGTTTAAATCCATGTTAAGACTGAAATTTTTAGGACCCAACTCCATTGTGGACCTAGTATATATTGGAAAAGTAAATGTTGTTTGTCATTGTGCCACATGACATCCTCATAAACAAATGAGCTTACATTATTGAGCTTAACATTATCTGCCCCTATGTCTGTAAGGGGAACCTTTTTTTTTTTTACCTTAAATTCTAGTTAATAAATTCACCTTCACAATCAGCAGAGAAGCAGCTTTAGATAATGACTGTATAATATCCATAGCTTAATAAGAAATTCTACTTTACATCAATCTCAAAATACATTTCAAAATAATATTGTCAGGCCACCAGCTAGTTCTACTAAGTTTAGATTAAAAACAAAATACATCTTATACTATTAAAGAACAAACTATTTGAATTAAGCTTGTCAAAAGTGTACACATAATATGACATAATTCAACTTTTTCTTCTTCAGGATTTGCTCATAAAGTCTTTCAAAGTTTTCTTCAATGTTGTGACTAAACATTAATTGTATAAAACAAACATCTACACAAGCTCTCCGGTGATGGAAAGTGATAATAACAATTATAACACAATGAAGATACCAAGTGAACTAAGTGGTACAGATGAGAACCATGCTCAATATGAAGGCAAGAATAATGAAATTGAAGAACATAGAGCTTCATCAATTGTGGATTTACCCATCAATGTTGTAAACATTCAGATAAAGCACACAAAAAGGGATGTAGAAGTTTCAGGATCACTCATTGATTCAGATGATGATCAGGTAAAGGAAAGTCATGATGATGAAAGTTTTGTTTCAGAATCATCTGATCAACAAGACCAGGAGGGCATACAATTACAAAAACCTTCCAATGGTTTACAAACATTCAAAGAAGCTGAGTTATCAAGTGATGAGGATGAAACAAATAATCCAATTCAGAAAGTCAATGTTGAACCTAGGACTGACAATGAAACCATTGCAGAACTAGTTTCTGATGAGGCTCAATCTATGCTGAATGAGACAATTAAAAGTGACGAGGAATCAACAAATTATTATGCACACAACTTACGGCCATTGACTAGCAGTACAGTCCAGGATCTGCCAGGAGGATTGAGAGCAAAGCCAAACACACCAGCAAGCCAAAATATTTTTATCAAACAAGACTTTAGAAGGTAAGTGTTGTATTTGTATATTGAATAATAGTTCACGTTTAAGCTCTTTGGAGGCGCAGTGGCTGAGCAGTAAAGCGCTTTACTTCCTGAACCCTGATGTCCAGGGTTTGAATCATGGTGAAGACTTGGATTTTTATTTCGGGATCCTTGGGTGCCTGTGAGTCCATCCAGCTTTAATGGGTACATGACATAAGTTGTGGAAAAGTAAAGGCGGTTGGCCATTGTGCTGGCCACATGAATCAGATGACCTTTACATCATCTGCCCTATAGACCACAAGGTCTGAAAGGGGAATTTTTTTTTTACTTCTTTCAATCTGTTACTATCAAATAACATTTTGTTTGATAGTAGCTGAATAAAGGAAATGAAAACTTGATGCCTTGAGCATAACCACCTGTGGATGGGGGCTGCCACTTTTAGCTCTCTAGATAGCTGACTTTATTTTTGAGTAAGGTGCCCTAACTTTTTTGGATCCCTCCACATCCTGCAAAATTTTGGTCCACCTTGGGTATTTTTATGTCCGTGCCTGGTTGTCCATAAGCAAACTGTATTTACTTGTGTAAGGATGCATCTGCATGAATGAAAACTTAATTAGCTTTCTGCCACAGATAGGGTAAACCACGCTTGTCATAGAGCTCTGATAAAACAAACATTTAGTAATCTTTTAATTGTATACTTCAAATTAATTTTTTAAATAGCATAAGAAAGCTAACTTTATGCCAAAAAATATTTATTGTCCACAACTTGTTTAATTTTTTTTCCCTGTGTTTGCAAAGCATTTGCAAATATTTCTATAATCTAGTCTGTATTTTTAGCTTGTAATAGCTTGATCAGCTAGTCCATAAACATTATAGAAAACTTGATTGCTTGAAACTTTGATTTCATCTTAAGAATTTATGTTACATGAGATGTTCATGTTTGAGGGAATCCTTTGTTAGTTGAAAGGAAAGATGAACAATTAGTAGATTTAATAGATTATTAAAGTAACTACAAAATTATGTGTGCACACTAGAACAACTCTAAGTACTTTTAGGCTACACATTATTAGGATTTGCTAGTTTACAAAATGGAGTTTGGCATGTAAAAAAAGTTTAGATTCATTTTGTTTTGTCTATTAGGTTTTTTAAACTGACAATAACATCATGATAAAAACAAAGACTAGAGTCAGACATAAAATAAAGACAGTTCATATGTCAGCTTCTTTGGAGGAAGTCCAGTTTGATTTAATCAAGAAGTTTTTGGACTTAGTTATTTGGTTAGTGACTGTGACATTGTTTGACCATTAACATCTTACCATTATTAGTCAGATCAGGCTAATAATTTATTTGATACATTTAAAAATTTGAGTTTCAAGTTGAGGTGTTTTCAACTTGCTACTAAATCTTTCACTTTTGCTCAGCTTTAGTTTTATCAATGTTACTGTAGATTGGATATGATTGAAATATAATTTAGAACTGGATATGATTGAAATTTAATGAGCCAATCTTTTAACAGGATTTAGAACTTTTTATAAAGCTTATCTTAGCTCACTTTGTCTGTGTATATTTAAGACCTTTTAAAGTTCTGATGCATCGGCTACTTTTTTTAATTTCAGAAAGCGAAAAATTTAATTTAAATTTAATTTTTGAAAAATAACTATGCAAGCATTTGTTCATTAAAGTACACCATTGTTACAACTGGTCACTATTATTAGTTACAAACACAGGAGGGAGATTTATTTTTAACAAATTTACACAAATGTTTTTCGATTTTTTGTCAAAAAAAAATTTTTTTTAAACAAATGTATTGCTAACTAAGTAAGTTCTATCATACTAATTACTATATTTAAAATTTTTTTTTTACTTCTTTTTAAAATTAATAAGTGGAACATAATTTAAAAAAAAACATAAAGAAGTAGTTTTTCATATTATTCCATGAAGGGCAGTGCAGCACCAGTCATAAAACACTTAGCTAAAGGATTTTTTTTTCTTGAGGCTTTGAATAAGAGATTGACCCTTTACAAAATAATTAGATGAATTAGATAATCAATATGTGACGCCACTTAGGCCAGGTTCACATCTAACGTCACCTTCTCTTTCACCTATCTCTTGGTCTGCTGGATTGTTGGGGCGCCACATAAGATTGGTCAACCTTCTTTCTCCATTCGTCTCTGTCATTTGTCTTTGATAGAATTTCATTCTGATATTCTTTCTGAAAATATTTAAACCTTCAGTTTACCATTCTGGGTGGATCACTTCGAGGGTCAATTTTGAGTTTGTGTTTCCACTGAAACTGTCTTTGTAACCTTGTTAGGATTTGTTTTCGTATTTGAAGATTATGGTTCAGTGTTAAATTTTTAATTGCTATGAATGGTGCTGTCAGTCACCACCATCTATATGAAATACAGCATCTTCAGCATAGTACCTGAGATGAACTCCAAATGAAAAACAGGGCAGGGAGACCTCAGGTCTCCCGTACTGCCCTGGAAATGAACTCTGCTGTGCGGCGTAGTGCCTCAAAGCTTCCATACAAAGTGAGTTGCTCACCGGATACGTCTCCCCGCAGCTCGCGGAGCTGCGGACACTCTTGCAAGACGTGCACCACCGTCTCTTCTGAATCCCCGCAGTGTCGGCAACGGGCATCAAAATTGGGCCGGAACCGTGCGAAATACGCACCTATGGGACAGTGTCCCGTACGCCACTGTGCAATTGTGGTCTGCTCCGACCGTTTTAGCCTCCACCACGGGTCTCCTCGATCTGGGTGGCGCATGTGCTGCCAGACTCCCCTGGCATTTTTGGACTCATCCCAGGATTTCAACCATCGTTCATGCACCCACTCTCGGATTTGGGTCGTGGCCTGTTGAAACGTACATGGCGCTTCGAAAGTGGGCACGGCCAGCGCTCCTTGTCGTGCCAGAGCATCAGCCGCGGCATTGCCCCTCACGCCGCAGTGCGAGGGCACCCACTGCATATAAGTGACAACTCCAATAAGTAGGCGGATGTTATTTGCGGCGCCTAATGCCTCTTCAACCAGTTCGGATTTTCCCCCTAAGCCGGCCATGGCTTGGAGGCAGGACAGTGAATCGGTAACCATTACAACGGTAGTCGCAACGGTTTGCTTTTCACTCAACTTTTGGAGAAGGTGTTTTAGGGTTACATTTATCGCCGTGATTTCGGCGTCAAAACTACATGCAGCGAGGCCGCATGTGCCTGACAGCCTGTCTGGTTCGGTATCTGGGTAGCTGATATAGGCCCCATACCCAGCTCTAACGGGGTCCTTCAGGACCGACCCATCTGTGTAGCAAAATATGGCATTGGGAGGGTAGGTCTTTAATGTGGCCAGTGCCATTTTTCTGAGTAAATCCGGGGGTATGTGTCGCTTTGTGGCCCCCTCCATCCCTTGGATGGTGAAATTTATGGGAGGGGTGGGCAATCTCCTCCAGGGCGGGCACGTACTTATCCTTCTAATGGGGACTCGATCAGTGGAGAGCCCAGCTTGTGCACTCAAATTTTCCGCGATGTGCATAAAGGACTGCCGTTTGATCCGTCGTTTTGCTCTCCACTGAGTTACTAAGGTGTGAGTCGGTAGCCCTGGTTCGCCCCTTTTATAGCGTTCCAAGGCTGTTAGTACGGCGCGCTCTCTCCTCAAGTTTAGAGGAGCCACGTTCGACATTATTTCTGCAGCGGAAATTGGGCTCGTTCTATAGGTGCCGCAAATGAATCTCAGCGCTTGGGCCTGTACACGGTCGAGTGATTCGAGGGCTGTCTTGCTTGCGTACACCTGCACGGGCAGGGAGTACTCAATTTGGGACCTGACAGCCCCAGTGTACAGTGTGCGGAGCATGTCAGCTCGGGCACCCCACTTGGTACTGGCTAGCTTTCGTAATAACCCTAACTTCTCCGAGGCTTTCCTTTCCACTTCCTGGATGTGCAAGTGCATTGAGAGCTTACGATCTAGGGTGATGCCTAGATACTTTGGCGTATTTTCGCGCTGGAGTCGCAGCCCACCGAGTTGAAGCTCGAATGGGGCCGCAAGAATGTCGATTCCCAGGCTGAACAGGGACCAGGTCGTTTTGGCAACGTTTATCTGAATCTGCCATTTCTTGCAATACAGAGAGATGGTATGGAGGTCGGCTTGCAATGCTGCCTGTATTTGGTCAGCTTTCTTCCCGGTTGACCAGAGGACAATATCGTCAGCGTATAGCAGTCTACGGCACCTTAGTGAGCTGGGCAAATCGTTCAGATAGGCCATGAAAAGGATACATGATAGGGCGGACCCCTGAGGTAACCCTTGGCTATGGGTGTTTTCCTCACTTAGACAGTACTGGAAGTAAGTTCGTGTTTTCCTGTCCGTTAGAAACTGCTTAATCCAGTTATAGGTCCGCCCGCGTACGCCCATGGCTCTAAGCTTTAGATAGAGGCCTTGCTTCCACACTCGGTTGTATGCTTCTTTTAGATCAAGAAGGACTGCGTATGTGCTCTCGGACCTCTGGAACCCGTCGGCCACCTCCTGCATGAATATCGTGACCTGGTCGATTGGGCTCAAGCCTGCCCTAAAGCCAGCCTGCTCTGGCGCTAGGATACCGGCACTCTCGAAGCTCCACACTAGCCGCTCGCTGACCATTCGTTCTGCTCAGCATAGTACCAGAATTATGCAAAATAGTCTACTATACTTTGTCACATCAAACCTATTATGTATTATCACATTAGACAGTATGTACTGTCACTTCAAACCTATTATATGTGTGGTCACTTTTATATACTTCAGACACAGTATGTATTGTCACACCGTATGTAGTACGAGTTGTCATGAAATAAAGTGTCTTTTGAATGCAGCACTAAATTATGAAACACTTTGCAGCAGGAATGTAAGAAATTTGAAGACACTCTTGAAAAACTTTCAGATTGAATCAATATTTTGTGAAACTCAAAGACCCAATTCCTTTTCCCCCACTTGCCACAAATGTATAATTCTTTCTTAAGTTACAGCATGAGCTGACACCTACAGAAGTTACCATTACATGTTACCTCCCTTACCATCTACTTATTACCTCCCTTACCTTCTACATATTACCTCCCCTTAGCCTACTTAACAACAATTTTTGTATGTGAATGAAAAAATTTATGTCACCTTGAATAAAAAAAAACCATAAAGTTTTTGATCTGCCTATCAATCAAACTCTATTAACTTGTCTGCAGCCTTAAACTTAAAATGCGATCGTGTCATGAGAACAGGTCTTTAATCCACACTGAAAGGAGTCATAATTTAATGCTCTGCCAAAATGAAGTCTGGCATTCATTCACCTGGTCAAATCTAGGAACTTCATTCGTGGCTGTTCATTCCTATGGCACATATTGTTTGGAGGTCTATTAACGGTTACAAAAATCTGAAGCGGAACGCATTCAGGTCTATAATTCAAGTTGTCGCTGAACGCTTGCAGCGAAACAAAAATGAACATCAAAGAATAAGAGTTACACTGACATAAAAATAGAATGCCGACCAACGAGGACTTTTTATGCGGTTTTATTTTCTTTTCGTTAAGATTGAATTCGTTCAATTCGTATTTATTTCGTATTATAACTATTTAATTGGTCCTCATGTTTTCATGCAGTTTGAAAATGTCTTGACTACATAATAGATTAATCCCATGCCATATTGTGTTTATGTTGTATATAGGCCTTTAAAACAGTGAGTAGCGTCGCAAAGCATTTTTACAAAGTTTCTATCAACTCACTCTGTTTGTCTACGATATAAGATAATTGTATTTGTCAAAGGAGTTCTTTGCATCTTTCTGTTCTAGTTTTAACGGATAGGAGACGACCACGTCGTCCAGATCTGATGAATGCTAATTGCCTTTAAGAAATTTTGGTGATCGTTCTCAAAGTTGTGGCAGTCGAAATGGCAATAAAAATAATTTAATTCATAAACAAATTTATTCTTTTCAGCAACACAAATTGGTTTCTCGCGTAGCTACGTAAAAAAAATTATAGCTTTTATATAGCGCTACTTTCATGCTTATAGCATGCTCAGAGCGCTTTGGTCCAATCTCTTTTGTGGAACAGTGGGGGGGGGGTATCTAGGAGTTGGTTTTCCGTGCTGCCTTTGGGCGCTCAGTAAACACAACTCTGCCCGAGTCGGGTGTCGAACCTCGAGCCCTCTTCTAGGTAGCCAAGCAAGCTAAGCTCAAGCCGCACTTAGCCTCTCGACCACGCTTCCCACGTAACCAGTTATTTGTTTACAGCCTAACGTGCTGTAGAGTTATTTTCTTCTGAAACAAAAAAAAACTTTGAAGATTTTCTTTCATTAAATTTCTATAAAGAACTTTTTTTTTTGGGGGGGGGGGGGGATGACGGCTGAGGTGAATTCAGAAGAACTGTTCTTGAACATTCTTTTCTTGTATAGTATCATTCCTTGATTTCTTTGGTCATCCACGGTCTGTTATTACTGAATGTTCTAGAGCTGTGTTCCAAAAATTAAATGGTTCTACAGCAGATAAAAGAAGTTGACGAAATCAAAATTAAAGAAATCCTAACCTTTTATGACACGATTTAAACATTTAAAAATTGCAGAAAAGATAAAAAAAAATAAACAAATACTTTATTGTTTCCCTGTCAATAACATTTATTAAGTACAGTCCAACTTTCTGAAGTCAACTTCACATCCAACTTTCTGTTTTCAACTTCACATGTAATGTTTAAGTGAAACTGTGGTATAAACTTTAATTGTGTTAGCTCTCACATGGAATGGGTTGCCTGAGAAAAACAATGACCTAGCAGAGTTTAAGTCATTGGTTAACTTGCATGACTGGATGATCATGACCTATGGACACGCGTGAGTAGGATGTAATCATCTTATTTTTCGAAGCAACCTCTGCATTTTATAAGATAAGATAATGTTTGTTATTTGAAATGCACAGTTGTAGATTAATTTGCTTGTATAATAAAGAGGTTTAATTTTTTAACTGTATTATACGAACTTTAACAATTGTTAATAAAATAAAAACATTTTAAAACGAGGCCCTTAGAGACACTGTGCACACGTCAATGTGTCAAGCTTTGTATGACGTAATTCTCGCGTGCCATGAACGTGCCCCACGTCTGACACTACACTTGTTAATGTCTATTCCAGCTGAAACAGTGAGACACATAGGAGTTGCTCTGGCGGGCCGTGTGAATACCTTTGTCTTCTTAGTTTGTACAGATGCAGAACTTTGCCCATTTTCCATTCTCAGGTCATGTGGCTTTTCTATGCTGGAGTGTTTTTTATGCTTAGGTCCTTTTTCTCATTTCTTTATAGCTTCACTAAGACCCCCCCCCCTTACACTTTGATCACTACTACGCCTTTGTCTTATACGTCTAAAATACAAAGTAGTCATTAATCTGTAGGCTGATTTAAAGACCACATTTATTTGTTTAGGTGTTTCTAACAACCAGTAAAAAACGTAGTGTTTATGGACAACAGACACGAAATCGTTAACACTTAAGGTTAAGCTGCGCCAAACATTTTTTCAAAGTCTTTTCTGTAAATGAAACGATTAGAATTTTATAAACATGGTTAGTCTAGCAACCAGAAATCAAAATATTTGTAATTACATAGGACAGGGATTGAACACTCTTTTTGTTTCTCATGCTTATACATTTTGTTCACTTCTGATTCAGATGCACGACACAAGCTTTACACCCTTTCGGTCGTTTAAAGTTTCGTCAATTAGAAACATTTGGTCAGACATATATATCCAGTATAATCATGTGAACACTTGA
>JADKLZ010000728.1:185326-206781 GCA_021533235.1 Biomphalaria straminea | reverse complement strand
GCGCCATCCTGTCGATTTAACATCCCTATAATTATTTGTCTGTTAAGATATTGCTTTAAAAGAAATCAAACACATTTTTTAACAAAATATAGTCATTTATAACGCTGTTAACCATCAGGCTGTAAGGGAAATAAGTCTTTGGCATATATGAAAAGATAAGATATAATTTTTAAAAAGTCGAAGAACAAAACTCCACTTGTCTCTCTAACCTTGCTAATGCTTTTTTTTTCCCACCACAACTGTTCACAAATACTCGTATTAAAGGTCTTTTGCAAGTCAATGGATTTTTTTTTTTTTTTTATTTGTTGTATAGTGACATAATACGTTCGTTTACAGAAACACACAAGACAAAACAGGTTAACTTATCCACATCCGGATTACATGCAATTCAATTGTGTGTGAAACGTGAGAAAATAATAGTGTGACATAACATTATTAATTGTCCTAAGTTAGGTCCATAGTACTTTGTATAACACAGGTTACATAATTTAACAATTCAAATATGAAGAAAATAAATTTGACAAATTATCTACAAAGTTTTCCATAGTATGTTAAATATATGATAAATGATCGTCTCCCCTTTAAAAAGCATTTCTCTGTTTTGACAATTTTTGATTGTTTCCCTTGGGAAAATCTTTTTTTTTTTTTTGGAAGAATCTTTAGGTTTATTATAGACATGCACAGCCTGATTACATACAATGTGGGTAATGTGTTACTGTGTCATATGTATGGAGGAGTGTAATAACATTAAAACATTATGTAATTATACTATTAGTTGTCCTAGTCAATGGATTTTTTTTTATCTAAAGAATTACAGAGTATTTGCGCTCTAGAAAACTTTCTCTTTGACTATTAAATACATAAATAATTCGAGTTTTAAATATGGTTCTAATTTTTCGCATTATAAAATAAGTAAAGCCAATGCGTTAAAAAAATGATTAATGGAGCTAAAGATAGATTACTTGTTGTTGCCCGTTTGACCTATTTACTTTGAGAAATATAATATAGAAAAGATATTTAAAAAAATTAATATATTAAAAATAATAATAATTAATGATTGAAACTCTCTTATTTTAAAAAGCTTCAAGTAAACAAAGAACTGATTGGCTGTACTTCAATACATTCATTTTAAAATACAATCTCAGGCCAGCATTTATTCAATGCTATGAAGAACTGTGTTGAGTGTTAGGTTTGCTTGGTACCCGATGGCAAGGGAAACAACTGATGGAGCTCGATCTTTGAGAAGTTATTTTTTTAAAAAGAATATCCCGAATTCCCTCCCATAAGCTTTAGACAGGAAAGGTTTTACAAAGCTGCATGATATATTATTATTATAATAGCAGCTCCAACTGCAGAATAACTAAACTTATCAGAGCTAGAGGTTCTTAGCAGCACAGGCAGCTTACAAAAGTACTTGAAGATTTAGTAACTATTAGAGCAAAGAATGGATTGCCTGAGCTAGTCAGGAAAACCAGTGACTTGGCAGAATTTAAGTCATTGGTTAATATGCATGACGCGTAGGACGTAATCATCTTCTATTTTGAAGTAACGTCTGTATTGTAGAAGAAAGCTAAAAAAATTTAATATAGACAAAAAAAATAAATAAAACTCTTCTACACAGCAACCATTAGCAGTTTTATTAACTTTGCCATCACCTGCTGGTATACTTCACTGGAACAAAGACTAACTCCATGCAAATTATGACCTGCAAGAATTTCCAGTCATTACTACTTCAGTAACTTAATGGGTGCCAGTGTATTTCTAATCTTAGAAAAACTTTGCTGTTAAGCTTTAACTTTATGTGGGTAACATGCGAGCAATCTTTTGTTTGTGTGGAAACTAAAGAAGTGCAATCACGAGTCCAATACTGACTAGGTATAATTGTACAGCAGTCACAAGTATAACAACTAGTAAGGTCGTTCCACAGTTCTAGATCCTAACGCACGAGTGTAAACGCTTGAATACTTCACATTTAGTATCTGTGTCATTTTACGTCTCAAGAGACTATCTTTTTGTTTTGCAACTTCTTGTGTGGCTAAAGAGGTGGCAGGTTGGGCATATAAAATCACCAGGCGCAGCTGCATTTTCAGCCTTCTTTCAGCCTCTGTTGTGTATGGCATCTGCAATCCGAGACCATTCTCGATGCTCTCTCTCCATGTGGCTCTATCCAGTGCTAATTTTCCCCAGCTGCTAGTGTACAACTGTACATTTGAGGTAAAATGTTGTGATATAAAAAGACAAGAGCAATTTTTTTTTAAATAATCGTAACATTAGTTTAAGAAATCGCTAGTACTTGTAATTCCTCTACTGGGAGTGTGAAAAGAGGAAAAGGAAATGTATAATACATTACTAAAATACATTATACATTTAGCTAGCGGATTTTTCTAAGTTGAATATATATTCCCCATTCCCCCCCCCCCATTCCCCAAACTTTTTAAATGCAGCTCTTGACACCAAAGGGTTGACCACTGGTATATGACGTTATCGGGAATTTCCTCAAACATCAAGTTCCCAATAACCTAACACGGGCGTGTGAGTGCCTCTCCAAAATAGCGCTCACAGTCATAAAGTGTTCTACGAGTTAAACCAAGGTCGTTACGACTGATAAAAGTCAACAACTATTACGTGTATGTTCCAATAGTTTAGGAAGATGTTGAGACTGTAGGGATGAATACAGGATGCAAATAACGTAAGTTATACGATTATCAATGTTATTTATTTTATTTGTGTACCTATATTCCAATGTATAATTATGTTAAAGATTTATAAAAAGATGTACCTAATGTAGATAACCAAGACTTCGACTACATAATATCACTTTTTGACTTTAGTTTATATTTTTGTTTTTGTACAAATTATCAATGTAATTAAGTTTTATTTTTGTAATGTTAGCATGGTATGTGTGTGTGTGTGTTTATAATAGTGTAAATAGCGGTAAGCTTGACATAAAGAAATTACCAAACATGTTCAATTGTAGCATCTAATAACAGTGGCGTAGCTAACGATGTGCGGGTGGTGCGGGCCGCTTGGGCTGAGGCGTAGCAAGGAATTTTTTTATCCTTTGGGAACCCTGCATTTTGCGTAATATATGATAATTAATGAATTCCCCACCTCCTCCCCCACCTTAGCTACGCCACTGTGCACGGGGCATCAAGTGATGGGGGCATGAAACTGAGGACAAACTTTATCAGTAAAACTACACAGTGTAATAACATAATTATATTCTTCATTGAATTCAATGCAAAGCTGTAGAACAGATTTGTTTAAATCTCTTTAACACTTTTTTTTGAAGCCTTACATGTTGTTACTTTGTAGTTCAATGCCCTGGCTACGAACACGTTTGTAATGGTTCTACTAACTAATTGGTAATGGTCCAATCTCTTTTTGTGATCCAGTGGTAGAGGGAGTATATGGGAGAAAGTTTTCCAACTGCACAGCAAACACAAGACTAAGACTAAAAGTAAAAAAAGTTCCCCTTTCAGACCTTGTGGTCTATAGGCCAAATGATGTAAAGGTCATCTGATTCTGTGGCCTACGGTTAACGAGGGTGTTATGTGACCAGCAAACGACCTACCGCCTTTACTGTTCCCCAACTAGTGACAGGTACCCATTAGAGCTGGGTGGACTCAAGGGCGCCCAAAAATCCCGAAATAAGACTAACGCTGCTTTATTGATCTTTACGGAAATCTGTTGTGATTACAAGGACTCTTTTCTCCTATAAAGACAACACAACATAAGCATAAATACAACAGGCACAACATAAAGAGTTTATTCAGCGACTTCACTAAACACAGTCGTCTTGGTGCTTTTCATGTTCCCTGATCAATGAATGGCAATGATAGAATATGACCCAGTGAGGTACGAACGAGTTTTTGTAACTCTCCGTTCTTGTTTTGATAGACAGCAGTCGCCCACTTCGCGACGACGTGACGTAGTTCTGATGGAGCGGGCGGCCGTTGTCTTCCAAGATTTTTTCGATTTTTCTTAGGCACATTTGTCCTTTAATTGTGATAATGTTGTGAGTGTAATTTTTGATGCCCTTTTTATGATCTTTTCTAGACGTCGCAACAGTTTAGATGAAGCATTGCCATGCCAACAAGTTATTTCGTATGTTAGCAGATTTTGTATAGCCGCGCCGTAAAAAGTATCTAGGATTTTCTTCTTTAGCTTAAAGCTGTTGAATTTGTATAGAAAAAAAAAGAGTCTCTGGGCTGTTTTCTTTGTCAGAGTTCCAAGGTGGTCTTCCCAAGAATGTTTGTTATTAATGATAACGCCTAGATATTCATATACTTTTACTTGTTCTATAGAGTTGGGATTTGAAAACAAGAATCTATTGAGCCCTAGAGCTTTATATAAACAAAATATGTCAGTCCCCGAATATTGTCCTCTTGATTCGCGTTTTTTTTACTATTGTGGTAAGTGTGACTACATGCAAGCAAAGTTTTTTCCAAACTTACTTTGATAAAGAAATACAATCATTGATGACGAATTTACAACTCACTAATTTGGCTGTTTCCTCTATTGAACAAGAAATATCTAAAAATGATTTCAATAAAATTATAGGATAGTTTATCGTCGAGAAAGCACCTGAGATTCACTTGCGGGGCCGGACTTTGGCCACTACAACCTATGCGGTCGAATTAAGCCACGCACTTTCATGGGACCCGCGCTAATTCTAGGTATAAACTATTAAATTAAAACATTATTACTTACATATAATAATAGGGTTTCGGAGGCTTCCTGATTTTTCAGGGCCTCTTGCGCGAGATAAATAAAAATCATTATCAGCTTTCATTTAACAAAACTTAATTGCAAAGAAGAATGTATTTTATAATAAAAAATCTTAATATTAACATTATGCTTATCCCTACCCAGACTGGGCTCCGTGCAATCCATTTCGCATAGGGTCTCGCAAGTGTTAGGGCTGGCCCTGTTCACTTGTATTATCTTTTTTTTTTTGCGAAATAAACATTTTTAAATAGGCCTAATGAATGCACTTTGTTTCGAAATGAGAGACTTTTCACTGTTTTTTTTTTTTTTGAAGGGCATCATGAGGAATCGCCGCACATGGCATCAAATACCGTAGCTACGCCCCTGTCTAATAATGTGTCTACTCGTATTACAAGATTTTTTTCACCAAGTTTTTACAAAGTTGCACAATCTCTCTGTAAAGTTTAATTCTCTTACAGTTTATTGATTCCGCTTTGCATTCTGGGATTAAGTTAAAACTTTCCGCGGGTATTTATTGTCAGTGACAACACGTGGCTTAATGAACAAAAATTAACCAATCACTTCATCAATTAGTCGTAATTAATGTCTTTTGTTTAATATGGTAAATGTATTATAGCGGCCTTGCATACCATTGACAATTATCACGCACAAGGCACAAATGCTACTTAACCCTTAAAACGCGTGTGGTAGTTTAGTCTCTAAACATCAGAATTGTCATTCCATTATGTATGCACTCATTTTAAAACAGCTCAGCACTGCAAGGGTTAACCGTAGTTGTTATTTTGTTAGCACTCGAATAGCTCAGTGCTAAAACATGATGGAGAGACTATTTCGATTTGTTAAAAATATTGTTACTGAAATGTCATTATAGAACCTTTGCCTCCGTCCACTGGTCCAAGCGTTAACCGCTCAGCTGCCTTGTCCTCTGACCAGGGGCGTAGCTAGAAGTTTTCCTTCGTTTAGGGGCCCGGGGGGATCGACTCTTTGGGGGCCCCTGCATTTTGCGTAATACTTAATTTTTAATACGAAACCCCCCCCCACTCATTTTACCCCCCTCCCTCAAGTGGGGGCCCGTTAACATCGACTTGGTAGATAACTTTTGATTTACAAGGTGGGCATGTGTGTGGTTATAATTTCACGTATATGTTTATATCTGCAGATGTGAGTTTATAATTGGTTGTATAGCTCCAATCATGTAGTAAAGAAAAAACTAAACTTTTTAGATAGTAATATTTCCTATGTTGTCTACATGTATTTTTTTGTCATTATGTTACTAAATTAATTTTTCGTTAAATATAGATTTCGTAAGAACATCGGAAATTTCAAATGTTACATCTAAGTTATAAATATACAACAAAGCGTGTTAGATTGTTTCGTCATTTCAATTTCCAATCACCAAATGTAAATAAACAAATTTAGCCACGTCATAATATTGATAAAATAGGGAAAAAATACGGATCACGTGAAACACATACGGATTGCGTAATTTGTATAGAACATAGAGAGAAAATGTTGTTTCTTTACGTTTGGTGAATGGACCCCATTCTACTTCCTTAAAGGTGTTGTTAGTCGAACTCTGCCGACACATATCCAGAAATAAACATAAAAATACTAAAGTGTCACTGACCACTACATCCCAAACCTCGACAGCAAGTGTGGACTACTCTTTAGGGCCTACCAAGGCTTGTCAGGATGGTGGAAATGGAAAGGGCTGGGCAAAGCTCAAAACAAAACTATTGCAGCAAATGTACAGTATAACTTAAGCAAATATTTGGATATAAACGAGTTTCAACAAGGCCTACAAAGTATTCATATTTGGTACGTAATCTCTTGAATTGGAAGATAAAAAAGCCTATTTGTGTAATAATGGTAAAAATGCCCTTGTATGTTTGGTAAAAACATTTCTTTGAACAAATTCTTATTTATTTTTAGAAGTCGTCAAAGATGTCCTGCCAGAGAAAAACTCAAACTGATATAAAAGTATCGAAAAAATTTAAAACAGAAATAGTAAGTCTGTATTTATTTAAATAAACTAAAGACATTATCTTATTTAGGCTTATCTTTTTTACGAACTTATGCACATTTCCATCAATGCCCATATCTCAACACATTATCTAAATTCAACCTCTTTTGGCATACTGCCTCCTTTTTGTAAATTTATTTTTTTTAAATCGCCAGCACCCCTAAAGAAAAACACCAAAGTAAAAAAACAAGTGCACTTTGTGATTTTCTGACAAAAAAAAAACGACAGTGAAAAAAAAAGATTGTGAGGTCTGAAATGGGAACTTTGTTCTAAAGGTGGTTGGTTGTTGTGCTGGCTACACGACACCCTCGCTAACCAAGGGGCACAGCAACATATAAACTTTATATCATCTGCCCCATAGATTGTAAGATAAGTAAGGGGAATTTTACTATAATTTTTATTTAAATAAGAATCTAAAGAAAGTAAATATATATGGTGCATTCTCCTTAAAACTAAAACCCGGTGCGAAGGTTGAAAATGATGGCAAAAAAAAAGCAACATTAATTAAATATTTTTAATACCTTTGCAAAACTTACTGAGAAGAACATGCATGTCGCTCCCTCATATATTGCTTGACAGAGGAAATCTTGTTTATATTAGATTTGAATTAAGCAAATTAAGACAAAAAATTGTTATCATTGTATCCAGATCTTGTGAGTTATTTTTCAATTTTATAAGTATATTGAAATGAATGGATAATCATGAAATTGTTAAAGAATTGCTGCTATCCTTCCATTGACTAAAGAACCATAAAATAATAATTTTTAAATTAATTTGAAAATTATTTTTTTTTCAAGTATATTTACATAGAGTGCATTTTTTTTATTTGGCTAATGCTTCAATTTTATTGTATTATATTAGTTTTTAATTTTTTTTGTACTTCATATTTTAAAAATATTTCCATTATTCTGATATGTTCTCTATAATGTAACTCAGTATTCATGCAACGCTCAAAATATGCTATAATCTTTAGGCCATACAGATTTGTATAAAATAACTACATTGTATTACATACATTGTAATATGTAAAAAAAAAATAAGAAAAAAAAAACACTTATATAAAAAAGCGAGAGATGGAAAATTTGAACGAAATGTCATTTAATTATTAATTTGAATGCTGTTAATAACACTTATCCCGCATGAGAGACAACCTCATTCCAAAGGCGATCTTCTTTGGTGAGTTTAGAGTAGGACGGTGTTACAGAGTTGCCCCCACGTAAGATCCACTCAGGTGCTATTTTACCAGCACTGGCATACAGGAAAGTATGACATACATAAATATAGACTGGAAAAAGGAAATAACTTCATGTAACTTGAAAACATGTATATCTATTGTATTCGAATTTCCGAATTCTTAAAAGTTGCATGATCTTCAGACTTAGAGATTAATTAAAACTACACTGCCTCCATAGACATAAATAAATATAGACGGGCAAATAAGAGAGTTTTATGAAACATAAATTTGTGAATTGCAATTGTGTGTACTTTATTTTATGTCTATAAATTTTGTTTAATCTCTAAGTCAGAAGATCATGCAATTTTTAAATTTTTCATAATTCGGAAATCCGAATTCAATAGATGTTTTCAAGTTACATGAAGTTACTTCCTTTTTCCTGTCTATATTTATTTATATCTATGACTGCCTCCTTATTTACATTACATGAATCTATAGGTTATGGCTGAAATGGATATTAATACTTTACCTTTATACTACTCATAAATGCTGTATAATAAAGTACACAAAATTGCAAGTCACAAATTTTCGTTTCATGAAAATCTTTTATCGGCCAGTCTAAATTTATTTATGTCTATGATATTACTCTTTTAAATTTTGAAATATTTGTGCCTACTATTTTCAGGTTTAAATGTAAATTTAGTATTATTTTAATATAAACATTTTTTTGTTAAATTCAATACAAAATGAAATTAAACTAATGGGAACCTTGTTCGTCCTGCTGCCTGACAAAATTAGAACCTTCAAATTCAAATTAGCCAAAACATGACGAGGGTACATTTAGTCTATTTGTTTGCTTCTTCATTAAACTTGTTACTTACTAAATCTAGGTTTACCATGTATATTGATGAAAAAATGTTAAAGCATAATTCCAATTTCGTCCCTATTTTTTTGCTGATTCTAATGTTCAGCTTCACTCCCTGGTTGATGGAATAACTGCTGCCTGACAGACTTTCGACTCTAACATTATTCAAAGGAAGAAAAAGATACTAGTTAATAACACAAATACTGCCCATCACGTAATAAGCACCAACAGGGCAGTGTCCCGTTCTACACTGCGCAATTATTGACTGCTTTGACCTCTTTAGTCTCCACCATGGATCGTCGCGGTGGGGGGGGGGGCGCAAATGCTGCCAGACTCCGCGGGCTTTGTTGGAGTCATCCCAGGATTTCAACCACTTTTAATATACCTACTCTGGGATTAATGTCGTAACCTTGTTAAACGTACTTGGGGCTTCGAAAGTGGGTACGGTCAGCTAAAGCATCAGACGCCTCGTTACCCCCCCCCCCCTTACGCCGCAGTGCGAGGGTACCCACTGTATAAAGATGACAGCTCCAATAAATAGGCAGGTGTTATTTGCGGCGCCTAATGCTTCTTCTACCAAACGTAACCATCAATGGCCAACCACAAGAAAATGTTGACCATTTTATCTATTTTGACTCCATCATATTCAGTGATGCTTTAATGGATAAAGACATTAACAACAGGCAATAGGAACCTTGTCACGCTTCATATAAAGAGTGTGGGACAACATACTGCTGACTAACAATACTAAATCCTTAGTCTACCGACCTGTGAGATGAGCACTTTGCGATACTGAAGTGAAACATGGTCAACCTGCTCATGGCAGGAAAAAAAGCTGAATGTCTTCCACCTCCGTTGCCTAAGGCGTATCTTTAAAATAAGGTGGCAAGATAAGATAACCAATGGTGAAGTGCTACAAAGAATTTGATTTTTTGATAGTGTCATCAATATGGGGACTCCATGACAGTTTTTCATTTATTATAACACCTAGGTATTTTGCGTTTTTAGTCTGTGTTACTGGTTTATCATGAATAAGTTAAGTGGAATTAATTTGTTTTAGGATCAGACTGACCTAGCAGATATTTCCAGTCAAGGTGATGAGAATCAAGATACAGGTAAACTTTTGGTTTGTAAATGTTTAGATAGAGAAAAGAAATGCAAAAGTAATTATTTGTATTTTATGACTTCAGATAGTTATTCTTCTTCTTCTAGTCAGCTTTTTACTACTGATCTGTCAGGAGATTTTCTTAAGATTTTTTTTTTGGGGGGGGGGGGGCCAGTATTAAGCTTGTATAGAGTGGGGTTAGGGTTAGGGTTAGGGAGAATCCGGGTCATAGCCAGTTTATACCTGTTGATACATGTCCAGGAAGGGAGTGTCAAAGATATGACAGCTGACGGAGCTTTTTCTTCTCTCTTTAGGATATTGCTAAAAGTCTGGTTCAGTTGTTTTCTTGGTTTTGACTTATTGATGCTAGCAAAGTTTTCATTGAAGGTTTCTGCCTTTTAAGGCTTTCTGTTGTTAGGTCATCAGTGTCTTTTAATGGTTGGGGGTTTGTTATTAGCTTTTTTTCTGCTAGCAGATTCAGATGAGTGCTTTCGACTATCCTTGTTTATATCTAGTTGTTCTCATGTTGTAGTCCACTTTTTCTTTGTCTGTTTTTATTGTATATCTAATAGGCTCTGTCTATTTGTTGTACTTTGTCTTGTTCTCTCTTGTAGGTTTTTTATCTATAGTCTTCCATGTCATGTTTCGAGTCATAATTTTATAAGTTACCTGTCCAAAGTCCAGTTATATTTTTAAATATTATATATTTAGTTTCTTCTCTATGAAAAAATGCATTATATTAAAAAATAGCTAATTGTTTCAGAAAAAAATTCAATTAAAAAAATAACCTGACTGACACATATATCTTTACTATTTCAGTTTGTCTAAAGGAGGATCACTCTGACCTAGCAGACTTTTCCAGTCATGGAGATGAGACTCAAGATACAGGTAAACTTTGTTAGTCAATGTTTTAAAAGAGAAAGGATTGTTGTACAAGTCTATTTGATAATAATATAAAAATGTAAATATTTATGGTATTAGTATTTTATCCTTTCAGATCCTCAAAATTGTAACAGTGACCAGTCCAAAGTCCAGTTAGTTCATGTTAAAGGTCCACTAATTGGTAACTATTTAGCTTAACCAGAGTGTATATAGCTAGACTTGATCTATTTATTGATATCTCTTGATTGACTCAATATTGTACATTGTGTTCTAAAATTTGTTGACTGACTGACACATATATTTTATCTATTTTAGCTTGTCTAAAGGATCAGACTGACATAACAGATTTTGCAAGTATTAACGATGAGAATCAAGATATAGGTATAAATTTGGTTTATAAAAAATTAGTTAGAGAAAAGTTAGTATAAATCGATATTTTATTTTAAAAAAAGGAAAATGTAAAAATAGTTTTTTCTTCTATAATTTCAGATCCTCATATTGCTGACAATATAATAATTGGTAACTATTTGGTTTATTTCATATGTGTATAAACTGTTCATATCAACACAAAAGATTAGATCTTTTTATATATGTATCTCTTTATTAAATCAACGCTGTTCCAAACATAGGATCATTTTAAGTTTATTTCCCTTTTCTCCAGGTGATCATGAAACTCAGGAGTCAGAAGGTGGAGAAGCTGATCTACACGAACATTTTGTGGGCTGTCAGAAGAATCCGGGTCATAGCCAGTTTATACCTGTTGATACATTCACCTTGAATCATTTACCTGAAGGTTATCAAGATAATGATTTGTATGAACTCATCAAAGTTACAGCTGACCTGACAGTCAGAGTAGGTGTTGAAATGTCCAGTCCAGGCAGACCAAAGTTCTGGCCAGAGACAAATCGACCATATCCTTTTTATAAAATGAGTGAGAGAAGAATCTTGAGGACAGGAAGTGGAAGAGTGAGAGATGTAAACAAGTTTCAAGATGGAGTCATACAAGATAAAGGTTATGGGCGTACTGCCTACAAAAGGTGTTGGTGTAGAACATGTGAAGTTTCAGACTCACCCAGCAATGTGTGGTGGGAGTTTGATGTGCCCACAGCCACGCATGTGGTTTTTGATGACATTGAGGCCAACCACACGACCTTGAGATTGTTTTATGACCTAAATAAAAGTCCAGTGGTCAATGTTGATAAGGTCAGTGTTGTAGATGCTAACATTGAGTATGACATGTGCTGTTTAAAATGTGTGACATGTGACAAAGATATAGGAAATAAACTGATCGAAATGTTTAAACCTTTTAAAAAGACATGGGAGAAAGTCTATGACAAATATAAAGCCTCTAGATCTCAACACAAGTTGAACTTTATAGTCTCACATCCTCATGGATGTTCTAAACAGGTCAGTCTTGGTCAATGGGAGGACAGCCTAAAGGTGGGTCTTAGATCTCAGTTGACTTATACAACTTGTACATGTCCAGGAAGTAGTGGAGCATATGTCTACTGCCTGGGGTATGAAGAATGGACTTGGTCTAAACTTGTCCACAGTGGAAGTTTAAAGTCTGGATTAAATTACAGTGCAGTTGGTTATGTCTTGTGAGTTTTTTCCCTTGTGAGTTGTCCATCTCCACAATGAAGATGTTTTCTTTGAAAACCCTTGACATTCAGAACATCAAACTCATATGTCTCTCTAGTGTTGCAGTAAAAACAATAGATTTGGTTACTGGAAACATTTTTGTTTATTACTAATAAGAAATAAAAATCTTTCTATTGTCTTAGACAAGTTAGATTAACTTTTGTTCTAGATATGTAAATAAATTGTTTATGCTGTCTTTAAATTTACTTTTTTTTTTAGCTATGGTTTGTAATTAAGATTTACAATAATTAAAACCTGTTTAAATACAGCAAAATCTACCAAGTGTAGATTAAGATATCTATCTATCAAGGATCAGGTTGGTGGAAAAAAATGTAGTTGGTGGAATGGTTAAACGCTTGGCTTACGAACCTGACTTCCTGGTTCGATTCCCAGTATTTGAATGTCGTCAATTTTAGGGCGCCCCTGAGCCCACTCAAATTTAATGGCTACCTGACTTTAGTTGGGGAAAAAAAAGGCAGTTGATCCTTGTGCTGGCCACAAAACACCCTGCTCGTTAAACGTTGGTTAAAGAAACAGATGACCTTAACATCATCTGCTCTATAATCCAAACTAATTGTTGCACATACACTCAATATAAGCTTTGTTGGTTTAGGATTTGTAAAAACTGTATTCTTGTTTTAATAATAGTAATACTGAGGCGGTGACATGTCACTACCCCCCCGTTACTTCATCCCAGTGGCGTAGCTAGAGTATATGATGCCTGGTGCGGTACCTCATCTTGGTGCCCCCCAAAAAAAACAAAAACAAACAAAAAAAAACTCATTAAATAATAACATTGCAAAACCTTACTTTCTTGTTCAAAATAATATGTATTCATTAATCAAATATTGTTAATTAAAAAAAATCACTTTTACATGAACATACTACTGTGAATTTTGCGCGCTTTCTTGCTGGCAAAAGTATCAAAAATTTTATAGAAATCAATTTTTTTCCACCAGCTCTTGTTCACTGGACAAAATGGCCAAATTAGTGAGTCGTAAATTTGTCATCGTTGATCGCAAGTAATTCTTGATCAGTTTAAGTTAAAAAAAACTTGCATGTAGCGACGCTTACCGCAATAGTCAAACATATGTGAATCATGATGACGATATTCGGGATTGATACATCTAGCTGATATTTTTTTTTTATAAAATTAAAGAGTTCAACGGGTCCTTGTTTTGGAAGTTTGGAGGCTTCTGATGAAACTGTGACAAACCGTTGAAGCCTCTTTCGCTCCAGCAGAAATTCGTTTTTATCAATGTCGCTAGGAGTACTATCGAGATTGATTTCGACCCGAGGATTTAATAGCTGGGAAGGCTACAAAAATACATATATATTTGCTATATCATGAAGTTGCTCGAATCGGGTGATTATTTCTTGAACAATCCTGTCCAAGGTAGAATAAATTTCTCTTCGTAGCTCTTCTTTGTGTGTATGTATAGAGTCGTCACTTTTCTCACCAGGCATCTTTTTTCTTATGGGCAATACGTTTTTGAGGTTCTGTACTGATTCTCAAATCTGAGCACACGCTTTCGGCAAAGGTAATGCTGTCTTCAGCGATGTCCTCTCAATTACTACTTGAAAATGTTTTATTTTAAGTTTGAGTGAGCAGTCTCGAATAGACAATCCTTGTTTTTTAAAGGTAGACTTGCACATCATTAATTTCAGTTAATACAGGAGCCCAAAATTTCAAGATAGGTGAGAAAATTAAAAGACTGAATAGCAACTAATAATTCACCTGCTTCAGATCTAGTCGATGAATTTTCATGTCTGCTAGTTAATGTCTCCAGTTTCTATAATTGTAGAAAATTTATCCCTAACCGTCTTGATGGCTTCTCCTCTGGCGCTCCAGCGGGTCTCAACTAAATGTTTAAGGCTAGTTCCGGTTATTTTGATGAGGATATCCCAGCGGTGTGTTGAAGTTGAGAAAAAGGCTTGTAAACGGAAGTGCACCAAAAAATGTTACCGACTTCAGCTTCACCAGCTCGAATTCCTGATAAATTAAGAGAATGGTTTGAGCAGACAATGACACCGTAGTTTTGACCTTTCATGACCGCACCATTATCATAGCCTTGACTCCTGCAGTCCATTATGTCTAAACCATTCGAACGCAGTTTCTCTAGAATCATCTCAGTGATTCCAGCAGCATGCTTGTCCTTTGTGTCGATGAAGTCAATAAAAGACTCACGAACCTGCACCCCGTCATTATCCATGACAACGTACCGTACAATTTGGGAAGTTTAATCCAGCTTTGAGATGTCAGGTGTACTGTCAAAAATAATAGAGGAATATTTGGCTTGTTTTACTTGCTGTATGGTTTGTTTTTTAACGTGATCCTCCAATATTGTAATAAATTGTAATAAATTTATTTTGCATTTGTGGAGACAAGTATGTATTCTGTCTGGATCAAAACTTAGTTCAAAGCACATGCTCCCTCAATAGTGGATCTTACTTTGATAGTAATTTTACTAACTCCAAGAAATTGCCTTGAATTCGCCCTTCCAACACTTCTTCATCTCGCTCGCGATGCCCATGAACTGCCATATTTTGCTTTGAGAAAAAAAGAATGATGTCCAAGATTCTCTTCAGGTAGTCTCTCCAGGTTTTCGTCTCTTGTATAATCAAATCGTGGGCCTTGTTGTCAATACTGTTCCCTACTCTCAGGCGAACTTCAAGTTTCCTCCAAGCAAGCGATGACTGAATGTGAGCTCTGTTGGTCTCACGTTTTTCTATTTTCGGGGATAACCTCCACCACTCATTGAATCCATCTTTGGGTTTAAATGAAGATTTTGTAATTGATCTTGTTGAGAAGAGTATGCAGGGAAAGCAAAATAAGCATTCTTTTTTTTTTGGCGAATAACACGTCCACTTTTTAAAGAACTTTCTCGCCGTTTGACATTTTCCGGAAAAACTAAACCTTTGAAAGCTTTCTAGCCTTTCCTTTTTGCTGATTCTTGATGCCTATGCACCTTTCTAAATTGACTTTTCATACGCTGAACTGTTTCAGATCCTTGAGTGACAATGTGTATGCGAATAGTATTGTTTACACTGTCTGATGGTTCAGCTTCTTCAGTATGAATTTTTGAGGAGTGTACTAAAGACATGCTTGTGTGCTGTCCTTTAGTCTCTAGAACCTGCAGTATTGAAGTATTTTCTTCTTTTTCATCATTCAGGATGTCGGCGTCATCATTTTTTTTCTGGATACAATGATAACAGTCAAGGAGATAAAATAGCGACATGACTAGTTTATAAATCGTTAGCTCATGTTTAAAATACAATAGTTTATGTTTGTTCGTGTCTATACGCTTAGTCGTTTTACTGAAAAGCTCAGGGAAATAGGAAATTAATACACACTGGGGGGATTTTGGGGCCCCTCTCCAGTTGGTGCCCTGTGCGGCCCGCACCACCCGCACATTGGTAGCTACGCCACTGCTTCATCCCATGTAATTTCATTCCAGGTCATTTCAATCCCGTTCATTTCATCCCCGGTTACTTTCTTCCAACACATTTATCCCCATTTAAATATTTTTTCCTAGTCATTGTGTGGTAAAGGTTTTGTCTTTAAGCCCTCATCCAATATATAAATATGTTTATTTAGAACGCTTTTTGATTGTTTAAGGCCATTTAAGGGTCTTATTATACTTTTTATAGTGTTCATGGTGTTTATATCAACCTTTTTTCCTTTTTGATTAGAAATGAAAGAAGCCCCGACGCCAAAAGTGTTTCTTTTTTAATTCTTCACTGCAGTAACGCATTCTCCTGACATCTACAGCTCATTATTTTTCAGTTTGGTTCGGGGTGAAGCCCCGATACGAAAATGCTTTCTTGTATTCTTCAATGAATAAACGTCTCAAGCTCATTATTCATCCTATTAAAAAAAGATCTTTTCAATAGTCAATAATGTTTAAAAATATTGTACTATGAATTTATACGCCCTTAATACATTGCAAATAAAACTGATTTGTACCTTGTAAAGATAAGATACCTCACATATTTAGATTAAGGCTTTGGGGATCGCTGTCGAAAAAAAATTATTTGATAAATAATATTCAATAAATTGCAAGAGAAACCTGTGAATTATAGTCCCAAATTTATTTAACCAGAAACATATTAGATAGAGTAAAGGTTGGAAATAGGTGACTAGGAAAGCATTTTATAGGTTTAGAACTCATCTCAATAGTGACTCTTTAATGAAAATTTTCGTTTGAATGCTAACTTTTCGAAAGCAATTAATTATAATAAATTGATGTGAAAGTACATAAACTCTGTCTGGAAAGGGGAAGGGCGGTAGAGTGAAAGCGATTAATCTTCGCTCCTTTTTATAATTTAATAATTGCATTTGGCATTAAAGAATCGGGGTGGTGCGACTCGATATAACAATAACAATTTCATTTATCGCATATATAAATTATATTAGTGACAGATTTGTAATTTCTGAACTATTACACAAAAAGAAAAAGTATTGGTTTGTCCGATGGGGGAAGGCGATAGCATGTATCGCCCCTCCCAACAGGTACAACTTTTTTTTCATTTTATATTTACTAATTATAAAATTTGAGATTAGAATGTGGTGCGACATAATATACAATGGTTTCACATTTCAATACGTAGTTTTGTATTATATAAATATTCAAGTAATTTTGTTCACAAGCTATGATTTTTAAATAAAAATAGGACCGTCCTCCCCACTCAGAGGGCTAGAAGGGGAAGGGCAGTACATGCGATCGCCAGCCTACCGAATCGTCCAAGAAACCAGAAGGGTTTAGACATAAAATAAAATTTATATATTGATTCAACTTACTTTGTCACAAACTATGATTCCTCCATAAAAGTAGGACCCCCCCCACTCAAAGGGTCTAGGTGGGAAGGGCTGTAGAGGTGTATTCGCCCCCCACCCTCCAATCGGCCAACAGGGGAACGACATAATATAAAGATCGGTTAAAATATCAATAACAAGTTTTAATCATATAGATATTTAATTGTTTGTGTTTGAAAGCTGTGATTTTTACAAACAAATTGGACCGCCCCCCACTCGAAAGTTAATGGGGGGGGATTGATGCCATCGGCCACCTTCGGACCCCACCAAATTGTTATTATACTATTTATCCTAGCGAAATAAACTAAAAATAGGTTGAAATATAAATAATTAGTATATGTTACCAAACATAAGTAATAAATTCGCATACAAATTGTGTGAATTTTATACTAAAATTCGTCCGCCCCCCCCCCCTATAGAAGGGGTCGGCCGAGTGGGGGGAGATAGCTCCTAACGCCCCCCCCCCCCATTGCAGTGGTCATACAGTATATCATAATAATTCTGTTTCCTACAAAGATCACGCTCAATAGCAAGAATTTGACCTACCAAATGTTTCAATCTATCTTTAAGAATTGTTGATCTCAAGTAATTCTTCATTAGTTTGAGGCGCGAGAACTTTCTTTCACTAGATTCCACAATTACGGGAATTGCAAAATGCCGTTTTTTTTAATCGTGCGTAGGATTGGCGTTTTTCATATTGAATGTCACCCAAAAATAACAATTTTCGTTTATAATATATATATGTTTTTTATTTTTGATATATGTAGCTTGATTTGTATTGATTGTTCCTAAATCAATTTGTATAGTCTGGATATAGACCAGGGGTCGGCAACCCGCGGCTCGCGAGCCGCATGCGGCTCTTTGGATGTGAAGTTGCGGCTCTTTAGTTCCATACGCAAATATTATTTATCTTATAGAAAAGAAATAAAAAATTGGAAAAGTTCGAATTGTTAAATTTGCATTAGGCACCGAAAAATCTCTCAGCCACTTGTACTCTCTTTTCACACCCCTTCCCCATTACACGCGTTGTCACTGTTGTCAGCTCATCTGAAACTCTCGGTAGTTTCGGATGTTTCTAAGTAGGTTTTAATTCGCTTTCGACGCAAGACGAATTGGCATCTTCAGCACTCGCTTTGGCTGGGAATGGACGTATAGTTTGTTGTTTCAAGTAAATGAGTTAGAAGCAAATTATCTTCTTAAAGTTAGAAGCCATGTGCAAGTAATGCTAATATGGAGGTACGACTACAAATTACATAAAAAGGCAAACCATTTATAAATGTCAAAGACTGCTCCCTTGGTGCATCTGAAAAACTTTTCTTGATTTCAAAACAAACCAGAAATCTTAAGACAAAAAAACAACAACAAATATTTGCCACTATCTTCTAAAACAGTACATGATAGAATAGCTAACATGTCTTCAAATGTAACATATTTGCAGGTGAAAGATGCGGCTCTTTGGATCTGAAAAACTGTTTCGTGATTTCAAAACAAACCAGAAATCTTGAGACGTGTAAAAAAAAACAAAGATTTGCCATTATCTTCTAAAATAGTACAAGATAGAATAGCTTACATATCTTCGAATGTAACATATTTGCAGGTGAAAGATATTTAACTTTCTTCCGTCTTATCACTTACTATAGATAAGTCTTGCGATATAAAGACACGGCACAAATTGCCCATATGGTAAGTCTTTCAAAATAAAAACTTGAAAACATTTTAAATAAAATCGTTTCAATAGCAACTGATGGGGCCACAAGCATGACAGGAACAAATAAAGGAGCAACAACCATTTTTCTGAGCAAAATAAACCATGAAATTGTAACATTTCACTGAATTATAAACCAAAGCAAGAAGCACTTTGTGCCATGTACCCCCACATACCAAAAGACAGAAATCTGGTAATCAAGAATGTTAACAGCATCTTGTCAAAAGCATTCTACCATAGCCAGTTGAAAGAATTATTAAATGAAATAGAGACTCTTTCTTCACAATAAAGTGCAATGGCTTTCCAAAGGCTTAAACCTTTTGCTTTGAGCTTGAATGAAATATATACACTTCATCGCCCTGAATTAGAGAACAACAAATGGTTGCAAGAAAGTTACTTTATGATGGATATAAAAACGAAATTAAATGATCTGAATCTACAACTGCAAAGAAAACAAAACCCAGTCTATATTTTGATAGAAGAATTCGTTTTCTTTTAAAGTAAAAATATTTTTGCAGACGATATTCAGAGCGGCAAGGTTAAAATCGCGTTAAAATAAGTGCAATTTTTGACATGAATTACTTCAGCACAGGTGTAAAAAAATATAAAAGATGAATTTCTTTATAGGCTTGAGCAGTGCAAAGCCAACCATTCTAGGATTCCAAGTAAATCCTCTCAACACAAATAGTAACAAAATCCACATAGATGATTTTGGAATTGATACTGGATCTCTAGAAATGCAATTGATCGATTAAAAAAGTTTTGTGGAGTAGAAAATGTACAGATTTATAAATTAAGTTGGAAGAGTTTGGAGGTACAGAAATGATGTACGTAACAAAAGTGGAGAGCTTTTAAAGAAATTCCGCGAGGTGATGTGTTGAATAGAAATACAGATTGCTACAGTCTAGTGAAGAAGTTTCTAGTATGAGTGCTGGCTATCTATAGATCGACATATTCGTGTGAGAAAGCGTTCTCCTGCATAAATATAATTAAAAGTAAAGTAAGAAGCCAACTAACAAATCAAAATTTGGAGTTGTGTTCGAAACTAAAAACAAGCTATGAGCTAAATGTATCCAAACTTTCTAAAACCATGCAAAGCCATCGCTCTTATTCAGTTAGTTTGTCCAATTGTTTGTTATTCAGATATAATTTAGTGTTGTGAGTAAATGTTTAACTGTTTAGTTGTTTCCTAAATTATGTTTTTGCTGTGAAAAACACTACTTATATAGGAATAAAACTTTTTTTTTAAATTAAAAAGTGTGTAAGTACTATTTATAGTTGTCAAGAAAAAAGATGTTGCGGCTCTTTAAAAAATTTAAAATTTATAAATTGTAATTTTTGGCTCTTTCGACTCAAAAGGTTGCCGACCCCTGATATAGACGTACCCTTATGTCTGTACTGTACGTGCTAGAATACGTCTCGTAATTTTCTTTTTATTCTAGTTCTTATGTTTTATTATTTGTAATTGCAGGTTAGAATTTTTGCCAAACTGCCTGAAAATCTGCAAAACTGCCTTAGCTGCAGTATCATAACTGTCGTTAAACTGCTGTGCAACAGCTATAGCTGTACCTAACTGCTGCGCAACAGCTGTTGATAAGCTACTGCTTGCGCTGTCGTTAAGCTGCCTAAAATGATCTATAACTGCCTGTATAACTGCCTGTTTATATATATATATATATATATATATATATATATATATAGATATAGGTAGTTCAAGTGGTTTAGTTGGTTAGTCACATTAGTGCTTTGCCTTGTAGTAGTATTGAGATAGTAGGTAGGATTGGTTGGTATTTTATTTATTTTTGTCTTCTGTATATATTTGTATAAATCTTCTTTTCTTGTGTAAATAAAGTGTATCTAAGTTTGTTATATACATTTAGTTGTTATTTTTGTTAGCTAGATTATTTAAAGTTAGTTACTTTACCTTAACTTGTGTTACTAAGATGACTATAGTCTCTTGGTCACACCGAGGTACACAGCTTAAACCACCAAGTAACGCCACTATCTGCCTATTGCTATCTCTGCAAATAACTCTGTTGAGCAGGAAAAAATGAGGTCTTTTAGTGCAATCCCTAACCTGCCCTAGTGCCTGACTACCTACTCAGAGGAAACTTGTGTGTCGAGAGGTGGGATCTCGCACCAACCTGCTTTCAATTACTTCATGGTACTAAAAACTAAATTGAAATAAATCAGCACCCATTAACTTTCAAGTCCCCGATTATAAAAGACCAAGCATGTTTTATCGATTCAAATATAAAGTTATGATAAGACGCAGTTCTCAACTACAAACATTATTCACATAGCTAGAACAGACACCAGATAAAGAGTTCATTGAGTGACCACTGTAATGATTGAATAATGGTTGATTGAAGATCACGTATTACTATAAAACTTTGACAAAACTCCTTGATGATTGACTGCAAGAAATTGGTCTATACACAAGACGTATGTAAAAGTGAAATTTCCTTTCAGACCTTATGATCTTTGGGGTAGATCATACTGACGTCATTTGT
>JADKLZ010000728.1:156783-175171 GCA_021533235.1 Biomphalaria straminea | reverse complement strand
ACTTAGAAGGAACATCCGAAACATCTTGCGAATAGGCGGATCTGACAGGGATCCGACTTCGACGGGGGCCGCCTCTGAGTTTGTGTATCACACAAACTCTCTTTGTTATCTTGTTTATCTTGATCTATTTAGAAGATGCTTCAAAGTTAAAAGAATGTTCTTCCTTAATAAGTTGTACACAATCAAATATCTCACAATAGAACTTCAACTTTTTTTGTTATCACACGGCCTTATTTTGTGTCTCTTTTAGTTGGTAAGAAATATGTCATGTTGTCTTATAGAGATACGATTAGCGGGTGGGCAACCTTTTTCAACCAAGGGCAAGCACGTGGATCAATGTTGTATGTTTAAGATTGAAAAATGAAGTTCATTTCATTGTTCACGTACTAGGATAGACTGGCCAAAAAGTTCAAACAAAAATACTAAAATTTATATTGAAAATAAGAAGAAAAAGTATAGTATAAGTCTAAGTAGTATGTGAGCCAGTGAGGTAGCTGTAAGACTAAGTAGTATGTGAGCCAGTGGAGTAGCTGTAAGATTAAGTAGTATGTGAGCCAGTGAGGTAGCTGTAAGACTAAGTAGTATGTGAGCCAGTGGTGTAGCTGTAAGACTAAGTAGTATGTGAGCCAGTGGAGTAGCTGTAAGATTAAGTAGTATGTGAGCCAGTGAGGTAGCTGTAAGACTAAGTAATATGTGAGCCAGTGAGGTAGCTAGAGTGGGAAGTCAAAATGTGAAAGTCTCCCGAGTCCCCACAAACACATGTCCACATTACTTACACTTATATATTATATAGTAGGCCTCTGTCATGTCATCTTACTATTCATATTTCTTAAACTTACATTCAATAGTACGCCTCAGTCATGTAACCTTACTATTCATATTTCTTCAACTTATATATTCAATAGTACGCCTCTGTCATGTAGTCTTACTATTCATATTTCTTAAACTTATATATTAAATAGTACGCCTCTGTCATGTCATCTTACTATTCATATTTCTTCAACTTATATATTCAATAGTACGCCTGTGTCATGTCATCTTACTCTTCATATTTCTTCAACTTATATATTCAATAGTACGTCTCTGTCACATTTTGCAGGATAAAAAATGGGCTTCGCCTAAAATATGTCATAGAGCCTATCAAATATTTCTAAAAATGAAAAACAGAAGAATAGTCATATAAATTCAATAAGATTATTTGAAAAGGTAAAAAGTCGATGGGGGTGGGGAGAGAAAATGGATGCACGAATTTACGTGACGGTCAACAAAGAAGGTGGTCAATTGGAAAATAAAACCTACTATAGCCTGGGAGTAAATCAACGGGTGTAAGACTAAGAGTTTGGATATTTTGTTTCTAAATGTTACTACAACTGTATACATATTTTTTGTTTTACAGTTTGTCTTTTGTGTTTTTTATCCCATGGGTTCAAAATTGTCGACACGCCACGATGAAGAAACAATTAAAACAAAGGTAAGTTTTCATTTAGTTAAGTGAAGGAAAGTAAAATAGCAATGACCTACTTTGTTTAACCAAAACACAAGATGACTGTTGTTGGCATAATTGAAACTGTCTACAATAATATTAAAACAAGCGAAATGTAAGAAGATATTGACTTACAAAGAATGGTTATACACGAGGAAAAGCTGAATATTTTAATCCTTATTCCTAAATACATTCAGCTCTACTTTTCAATTTTTAAAACAACTAGACTTGTCTTAAAGTCTGGAGATTATTGAGAAATGCAGTATCTCCCATGCAGTCCCAGCTGTGACCTACATATTTTGCCACACTTAAGGCAGCAAGTGATCGACTTTGATATTATTTTTGCCGTCTGCGTCTGTCCTCGGCAGTGGATTTTCTTTCAGTCTCAAATGTGTATTCCGCGGCCTTTGTGAGTTATCTCCAGAATTCTCGTTCTAAGTCTCATGCAAACCAGGTGCTCTCTTCTATGACAGCTAAGAAAAGTTGACGCCTAATCTGAACTTTGAAACGTTTCCGTGGGGCGCCTCTGTTACGTCGACCATCTTTAGTAATACTAAATTAAGTGAAATGTAAGAGAAACAGACTTTAAAAAAAGAATTATACAATGGGAAAAACTGAATATTTAAATCCATATTATAAAATACATTAGGCTCTCCTTTCAATTTGTTTAAGAAATAAAACAATATTTATTTATAAAAAAAATAATAAATTGATCTGTTGATTTTAGCTAATTCGTGTGTAATTATGTAAAATAAATAAACGTTCAAAGTTTCCACTTGATCCGAGACTTGGAAGTGGAAGAAGTAAAAAAAAAAGTTCCCCTTTCAGATCTTGTGGTCTATAGGGCAGATGATGTAAAGGTAATCTGATTCTGTGGCCTACGGTTAACGAGGGTGTCATGTGGCCAGCACAACGACCAACCGCCTTTACTTTTCCCTAACTAATGTCAGGTACCCATTAGAGGTGGACTCAGAGGCGCCCAAGGATCCCGAAATAAAAATCCCAGTCTTCACCGGGATTCGAACCCGGGACCCCCGGTTCAGAAGCAAAGCGCTTTACCGCTCAGCCACCGCGCCTCCTGAAGTGGGAGAAGTTACGTGATTAAGTCTTTAATTAACAAGACTGACAGAGTGAGTTGATATTTTGACAAGCTTTGTAGATGTAATGTTTTCTAAATAATTTAATAATAATATCAGGTGACCGAGCCTTGCTCGGTTAAATAATTTCTTAAGGAAGGTTATATACCCGAATTTATTTTGGGAATATTTTAGTAATTACGAAAATTAACGATCGCATAAAGACTACTTATCTGAAGAGTTGCTTTAGTGTTATTTTAGTTCTAAATGTGGCGATTAAATATCAAGTCTCTTAAGTGTAGACAAATCACAACTCAAGTGCGTCTTATAGTTTTACAATCCATTTTTTTGTGTAAACTATTGAAGGCCTACTATTATTGGCTTGGATGAAAGTCTTTGCTCTGTAACTTCTTAGATGGTTACGTTCAGACATTTAATTATGAAATTAGTGTATTCATTATGGCTTTAGTACGAAACATCAAGTGACTCAAATCTCTACGATATAGGGTAAAACAGGCACTTTTTGACAAACTGAAATGGCGCACTTTTTTTAAATAGACTTAAATCATTTCATTAGCTTTCCAAGGAAACGTTTCCGTGGGGCACCTCTGTTACGCCAAATAATATGTTTATCTTATCTTATGTAATACAGACGTTACTTCAAAAAAGAAGATGATTACGTCCTACGCGTCATGCATTCAGTCATGCATATTTACCAGCGACTTAAATTCTGCCAAGTCACTGGTTTTCCTGGCTAGCTCAGGCAAACCATTCCATGCTCTAATGGCACTAGGAAAGAAAAAAAAACCCATGAAGTATATTTGTGCTGAGATTAAGACTAAGACTGCTTTATTGATCCGTTTGGACATTTTTTGCTTCGTCATATTGTATTGTGAAGTAGAGTGCTCACGCGCATTGTCTTTCGTCATAGATCTTTTGGTATTTTACTTTCATCTTGAGCTGTAGTGCCAAGCAGTATTATTTTGTAAGTGATTGAATTCTCCATGTGCTAATCTTATTGGATCGTATTAACATTGCCTTGGCTACAGTTCTATTTCTATTGGATTATTTTGACCCCTGTTTAGGGTGAGTTTTACTTTCGCATTGTATAGTTTGTTTGTTTTTGATTCGATGGTATTTGTAATTCTATACGTAGACTAGAAGATTAGAAGATTCCGTTCTTTTATCTTTCTACAGGGTCTTAGTTTTCAGTTTCCAGTTTCAGTCGTAGTCTCAGATCTGGATTGAGGTTTTTCACCTCAGCTTCTCTGCCTGATGTTTGCTGGCAAGTTTGAAGTTCCAAATTCCAGACTGTGGGTTGTTTTTGTTCAGACCTATTGAAGTATTAAGAAGTTCTGGGCTTGGGCTGTTGCTGGTGACTATTGCTGACTGTTGATAAACAGTATATCGGATACCTGGTTGATCTGTGTGTACTAGCAGTTGTTGACTTGACTTATGTGAGCTCAAGTATTGATTTATTTTAAGCAAGGTAATTAATTATTTTTAAATCCTATCAAATTATTCATTGTAATTGTAGTTACAACTACTAGATTACTAAAGTTCCACTTTCATACCTTGTGGTCTATAGAGCAGATGATGTAAAGGTCATCTGATTCTTTGGGCTACGGTTAACGAGGGTGTCATGTGGCCAGCACAACGACCAACCACCTTTACTTTTCCCTAACTAATGTCAGGTACACATTAGAGCAGGGTGGACTCAGAGGAGCCCAGGGATCCCCAGGATTCGAACCCGGGACCTCCAGTTCGGTAGCCAAGCGCTTTACCGCTCCACCGCGCCTCCTACTAGATTACTACTACCAACCAAATGTAACTCTATCATGAATAGAAACAAATATGGTTTGTAACATGTCGGTTTATCCATTGTCTCTTTACAATGTTATGCCATTTATTATCAATTCATTGAGTGTTCAAAGCCATCTGGCTGTGGACTTGGACAAGATGCCATTGGGATTATAAAGTAAGCGCCAATGTTGTAACAATAGTGCTTTTTTTTAATAATACTGAGTGGCGTGGTGGCTGAGCGAGCACTTGGCTTCCAGTTCGAAGTTTAAATACTCATTAAGCAAGTCACAGGTTGTCTGAATCAACAAGAAACAACGCACATAGTGTATATTAACACAAGTGACTATATTAATGCATGAATAAACATAATTATTTTAATTTGAAAAGATATGTTGTACAATTCAAAGGTAAATACATTTGAAGAGTCCTTGTAAAACCATACTCACCCATCACCTAATGTATTATTTTGACAAGAACTGATATTATAATTTGCAGATACGTTGAAATTTTAAAGAAAATCGTTAGAGCCGTTTTCGAAACAATATATATATATATATCGCTTAAGAGTATAGGATTTAACCCTTACGAGAATAAGATTTGTGAGATAACTCTGTTTACCTAGCAAATTTTTTTTAAAGTCATTGTCCTCGTATATTTCGTTTGTTTTAGTTTTACTAAAGACAGTTTTTGAGTAACTAAAAGATGGTCAACGTAACAGAGGCGCGGAAACGTTTCAAAGTTCATGTAATCTTGCTATTGACTTGGATTCAAAAATATTACACAGCATTGATCTAGATCAGGGGTGGGCAACCTTTTTCAACCGAGGGCCGCATTAATGAAATTTCGGGACTAGGCGGGCCGCATATATATATGCTTCGTTTGAGAAGATGCACATACATTTCAAGTGCAAACAACAAATTACAACGCTTCCGATGATAGACACATGAAGTCTATCTCCAGCTCTTCATTGGAAATATTAGGAAAGGGTCACAGTCAATGTCCACCAAGGAACTTAACAATTTCCTCCATGACATTCCATATTGATCTAATGATTGGCCAGCGAATACTACTGTGTTACCGAACATCAGAATGTTTTAATTCCAAATCTTCACATACTTTTCGGAGCTGCCAGTCAGGACCGGCCTTGGATAATTGGACGCCATAGGCAAAATGACTTTGGTGGCTCCGAATAATATAAGAATATACTAAATGAGGGAGAAAAATTAAAATTATGCAATTTATTAAAGACCTACTGTACTTCGAACAATAACATTAGGTAGAAATTTCGCTATTTCTTTTCCACCAGGAAGTAATCATAAAGTGAGTCCTTTAACAATCTTGGACCTTAGCAACTGCATACATAAACTATGCTTAGCACGACTCTCTAATTTGAAGTTATTGCAGGACCAATATACTTTGAATTTAATGTAGCTTTCAGTAAGCTTTTCAGTTACTAGTTTATGGTTGGAATATTTTTTATTCTATTAAAAAGGTTGCTTTTCTCAGTCAAAGCTCCATCAGTTGTTACCCTTGCGATCTCGTACTAGCCAACCAAACTTTTTCAACACAGTTCTCCATAGCATTGAATAAATACTGGCCAGGGCTTATGTCTTTTACTGAATTTATGTAGTATTGTTATTAAATATAATCTTCGTTTTTTTTTAAACTCTTTTGGATGACGTTTAGAGACAATGTTTCTTTGACCTCTTTATTGCAAGTGATAACAATCAAAATTTTCAAAAATTTCTATAGATATTTATAATTATTTATTTAGGTCTTCGCGGGCCGCATAAAACACTTCGGCGGGCCGCATGTGGCCCGCGGGCCGTAATTTGCCCACCCCTGATCTAGATGATGTTATGGATGACCTTTGCTGCACAGAAAGCACGACTTGAAACGATAAGCATCATCTAGCCAATAAACATTACAAGAGTCAAACTGGTATCAATTGAAAGACATATAATTTAGATGCAGAAGTCCCTAAAAAGGTCAAGCCCACCTGATCCCCAAATCATTTGTTACGTCGCTAGATATTACAAACATTACCATCAAAATGTTCCATCTTTGTGCTTCGATTAAAACTTATGCGTTCTCTTATCGTTCTTTCGTCCATGCATATAGTTGGTTTAATAATGAGTAGGTTTTTTTTTGTTCACTAAAATATAATGGTATACTGTTTATTTTTTTCACGACGTGATTGGATCTTTACTAAAGAAATGTTTGATCTCTCTATCGGTATACGACGCATTTAATGGACAGTAATTTCAATTGTTGAAAAATGTATTCTATAACAACGAAGATGTGGTGTGCAATATAAGACCCCAAAAGGGTTGCGACTTAAACCCTTGATTTAGTCGTATCTACCTAAACCCTTTGTGGTCGGAGATGAGCACATTTTTCATTTCCTATTGACTCAGACTGTAAAGTCCAATTCTCGCTTTAAAAAGCGGACAGCATACGTAGCATGGGTGGGTTAGGTCAGTAACAGATAGGCCTGCTTCTTCTCTCAGCTTTTTGTTGGTTAAGTGCTCTTTCACCCTGGTCACTCTTCTTACTTTAAATCTTGAGACTTCGAGACTCACATCTTCACGTCATGAGGAGCGATCGAGAGCTAGCCGTGAATGTCGATATCACATAGCTTGATGGAATTCCTGAGACTGTATTTGATGATGAGGCTCGCCGGTACATCTACTGGACTCTGTAAGGTTGTTTAACTAAAACTAGGACTTTAGTAACAGAAGGTATAGCACTGTCTAGATTACTTTGTAATTTTTAACTTACAATACACTCTAAATGTGACACACAAATTGAGCTTATTTAGAAAATATAAACAAGGTAAGAAACATTACAGAGAAAACAAATGTTCCTCGTTCTATACCATACGTGCTAACATAGACAGCACCAAAAACTAAATTCTCAATGAAAGAAAAAAAAAGAGACTGCACCGAGGAGCAACAAGCCAGCGACCCAGAAACGGCAACTCCGCCTAGCAACAATGCTGTACCATGTAAACTAATCCCTAAACCTTAAAGATGAATAGAGCACTTTTTTTTTCTGATTTAAACTATGTCGCTAGTGGGCTATGAAATTACCAACCTGGTAGTCAATGGTCACATTTTCCCTCTAGCTCCGCCCCGACTTCACCAACATTTTCAACAACATATTCAACAACAACTTCAACAAAGCCGAAACAGACAACCCCATGGACACGTATTACACAAAAAATGGCTCTAACTGTATTTTTTAATATGACAACATAAATACACTAAATATAAAAACTTCAGTGACTATTGACCAAACAAGCTGTAAACGTAAATATAAAACCTTCACGCTTTGTGCTTTTAATGTTTACCCATGACTGGTCTGCCCGGGCACACCTGACTTTTGCCTGGTTCCGGCCAAATTGTGATGCCCGATGCCGACACTGTGGAAAGACGGTGGAAACATTGTCAAATATCTTGCAAGAGTGGCTGCAGCTCCGAGAGAGGCGTGGAGATGTGTGTGCAGAGTCACGTGACCTGTGTGTGAGCTTTAAGGCACTACGTCTAACAACAGAGTTTCTCACCAAGGCTCTACGGGAGGTCTATTGGAGTTCATCTCTCAGGCACCTCTAACATTCAATCAATTAATATATTAAGTATTTTGTACAGAACAAGTAATGACAATATGTTAACGTATATTACTTAAGAACAAGAGTGTCAATAACAACGGCTTAATAATTCGATGATAAAATATGACATAAATGATGATTATGCATAACAATAAATACTAGACCAGAAGGCCTAAGTTAGGTGAAATTATCCAACAAAGATCTAGTTAACAGGCAAGCACACATTAGTTACAGTGCAAAGTATACTCCGGCCTCACGATGCCTGCATCCCAATGCCATGAATAAAAGCCAAGTAGTGTCCATGCAACAACAAATCAGGCTTGACTTCAGACACATCTGTGTCCCCGATACAAGGAAAAACACCAAAAACAGAGAGTTCCAAGCAAAACAAAAAGAAACAATGACGTCAACATAGCGCGTCTTTATTGTGCTAACCAAAACAACAAAAAAAAAACCAAAAAAAACACACACACACCTAGCAAAGAAACAATCCATAAGTACATGACACCCGCTACCCTCTCCCGTCGTCCTGCGTGAGGTTTGAACTAGGAAGTAGAATATCAAACATGTACAAACAACTTTTTTTTCTCATCTCATTATTATGTTTTTTTTCCACTTCACACACATTCTTGACATGCCAGGTAGGGTTTTATTGAAAAAACAATAATTGCCATTTTTACAATGAAATGAAATGTGTTTCTCCTTAATGAAGCTAGACCGTTCATGGAAGTGGCTGAAAAATAATAATCCCTCAGTTTCTAATATAATAACAATATTGATACTAGTAATAAAAACAACAACAAAAAATTAGAATTGAAATTTTAAAGTGCAGAAAAATCTGGTCTTACATGAATACGATTACTTTTGAGTTAAAAATTCAGTTCTATTATTACAAATAAAAAATAAGCAGTGTTGTTTAACAACAGTTGTTATAATATAATCTATATAAAAATGTTAATGGTGTTAGTAAAAAATATTCTATCAGTAATACATGATTATATGTAGGCCTATATATTTTTTTAAATCTTATCTAAATTTTAGATCTATCCTTTTTGTCAAGTGACCTCTGTATTCGTCCATATTGTTATAGATATTAGAAATGTATGCGTAAATAAATGTGTCGATTACAAGTAACGAATACTGCAGCCGATCAATCCATTCTTCTTCTTTCTTTTCTAGATTAGCTTGTCTAGAGACTAGATTTAGAATTAGAGTAGACTAGATTAACCTTTACGTTTATATAAATGTTCTAGATTTAGTAGTAAATATTGTATATCTAAATTAAATAAGACTTCGATTTAAAATCTATCAAATCGATCAATTTTGCTAACACAGACCCAATATAGATCTAGTCTATATAGATGTATCCTATCTAATCAATTTATAGATGATCTTATGATAGATCTAGGTTCAGATAATATTCTACTATATTCATAATCAGCATAGGCCTATAAATAGATCCTTAGAGGTTAAATGACTTGTATTTCTTGTAAAAAATATATATCTATCGTAAGTGTTTAGAAAAAGCCTACTTAGATTTAAACTAATTAAAGTTTAATAAATCTATACTAATCTAAAATTCTAGATCTAGATTAAACGATAAACAAACAGTAGGCCTATAAGATCTAGACTAGTTTTTGGTCTTATTAAATTTGTTATCCCTAAAAAATCTAAGACAAATATTTTTTTTTAATTTGTGTTTCTTTATATTTTTGTTATTTGACTTTACATTATTTAATATTTTCTTTTATTACTTAATTTCACTTTTATTATTTTCTTTTCTATGTTAAGGAATTTGTCATTTACATTTAGAATCTAGGTCTAATACTCCAAAACTAGTTTAATGTCAATTTGAACCCTTAATTAAAATCTAGACTACCAAGTTTGTTGATTTTTTTGGTTACATTTCCTTATAAAGTGTTTCACTGCTAAAAAGACAAACTTGAATTCTATGTAATTTACAACAATGCAGTACAATAAATCTAAGTAAAAAAAATGTAGTACATATAAGTTTAAAAAAATATTTAAACAACAAATTTAGATTTTTATGTGAATATTTCATTGATTTTTATTTGTTGATATATAAAGAAAAAAAAGTGACTGCAACTTTATGTAAATTTTTTATTTGATTTTCCAGATCAGTGAAGACTTTTGTTTACCTCAAGACACCTGTGGACTCAATGGTATGATATCAGAGTATAACAATACATAAGTTAAAAACATTTTTTTTTGGTTTTATTTTATTATTTTTAATTTTCTTTACTAGATTTAAGCACAATAGCAGTGAGCAAGTCAAATTTAATGTGTAGCAAAGTTAGATCTATGTTCAGCTTCTAGATTGTAATGACTATGTCTTAAGTATTTAATTTTTTCTCTAAAATATAAAATGTCATTATTTTTTTTTTATTTTTATTTCTTGTCTCAGAAAAAACAAATTCTATTAGAAAGAAAAAAAAGAGTGACACATGTATTTAAACTGTTTCAATTTGTTTAAAGGATGATATTGACCAATCAGTATTTCCAGGATAAAGAAATATCTTTGTATAAGTCTAAATAATAATAATAATAACAAGGAAATGTAAAAATAACTATTTGTCTTTTATCATTTCAGATTCTAATAATTTCACAAATGACCAGTCCAAAGTCCAGTCAGATGATGTTGAAGGTCCACTAATTGGTAACTATTGAGTTTATTTCTTAGTGCATAAAACTGTTGAGATCAACACATGAGTTAGACTTGATCTATTTATAGATATCTCTTGATTGACTCAATACTGTACATTGTGTTCTAAACATTGGATCAAGTTTATTTACCTGTTCTCCAGGTGATCATGAAACTCAGGAGTCAGAAGGTGGAGAAGCTGATCTACACAAATATCTTGTTGGCTGTAAGAAGAATCCAGGTCATAGACAGTTTATACCTGTTGATACATTCACCTTGAAACATTTACCTAAAGGTCTTCAAAACAAAAATTTGTATAAATGCATCAAAGTTTTAGCTGACCTCACAGTTAGAGTAGATGTTACAAAGTCCAGTCCACACAGACCAGAGTTTTATCCAAAGACAACTCAACCATATCCATTTTATAACAAGAGTGAGAGAAGAATCTTGAGGACAGGAAGTGGAAAAGTGTGGGATGTAACCAAGTTTCAAGATGGAGTTACACAAGATGGAGGTTATGGACTTACTGCCTACACAAAGTGTTGGTGTAGAAAATGTAAAGATTCAGACTCACCCAGCAATGTGTGGTGGGAGTTTGATGTTTTCACAGCCACACATGTGGTTTTTGATGACATTGAGGCCAACCACACCACCTTGAGATTGTTTTATGATAGAGAGGAAAGTCCAGTGGTCAGTGTTGATAGGGTCAGAGTTAATTATGTAAACATTGAGGAAGACATGTGTTTGTTGAAATGTGTGACATGTGATCAAACTTTAGGAAATAAACTGAGGGAAATGTACAAACATTTTGAAAAGGTCTGGGAGAAAGTCGATAACAAATACAAAGCCTCTAGATCTCAACCCAAGTTTCTCTTTATAGTGTCACATCCTCATGGATGTTCTAAACAGGTCAGTGTTGGTCAATGGAAGGACAGACTAGAGGTGGATGATGTTAGATCTAAGTTAACTTATACAACTTGTACATGTCCAGGAAGTAGTGGAGCCTTTGTCCACTTGCTGGGGTATGACTGGGGTTATTCTGCTCTTGTCCACAGTGGAAGTTTGAAGCCTGGATTAAATTACAGTGCAGCTGGTCTTGTCTAGTGAGTTGTTTTCCTTGTGAGTTGTCCAGCTCCACCATGAAGATGTCTTTGAGAACCCTTGACATTCTGAACATCAAACTCAAATGTCTCTTTAGTCTGGAGATAAATACATTTATATTTTGTGATAAATATTTATAGATTTATTAACCAGAAACATTTTCAAAATAAAAAAAAACTTTTTAATGATCTGTCAACTTTTGTTCTGGAATGTCAATAAAATGTTTAAACTGTCTTTAAATTTAGAATGTTTTGTTTCCTTTTTCATCGATGTTGTTGTTTGTAATGAAGATTTACAATTATAAAGATCTGTTGAAAAAAAAAATCTACCAAGTGTAGATCTAGAACTAGCTATCGACGATCAGATAGATTGGCGCTAAACAACTTACTAGATTTAAATTGTATCTTATATCATTTAAAATGTCATCTAAAATTCAAAGAAAAAACATTTTACATACAAAATAAAATGAATTGAAAATTAAATGCAAAAAAAAAAAAATTAGGCGTTTATTTGACATCAATCTTTTAAGTTCATTTTCAACGCGCGGCCATTTGCTTTTCAAGGGAGATAACTGATACATTCTTACTTTTAACAACAAAAACACAGTTGTCTTTTCATGTAACCAAAAACTTACAGTTGATTTTGTGCAGTATATTTTAACTGTGCAATCAAAAATGTATCGAAGTGTAGGCAATGTTGGTAACAAAACAAATAAATAATGTGTGCTAATTACTTCATAGTACTAAAGAATCCTTTAAAACAAAAAACAATAAAAAAAAACGCCCATTAAATTAATGTCCATAGTCTCTAGAGGAAGAATGTTTTATTAATCTCTGTAGAAAGTTGTGATTATCTTGGAACATTTCTCCATACGAATACTATTAACATAACTAAAATAGACACCAGATAGACAGTTTAATGAGTGACTACTGTAATGATGTATTAGTTGATTGAAGCCACGTATATCTACAAGACTTTGATAAGGACCCTTGATGCTTGACTAAACTGCAAGAACTTAACTTAAACTATACATTAGATGTATGTAAAATGAAATATCAATTTCAGAACTTATTTATCTACGAGGCAGATCATGTAAATGTCATCTGTTTCTGGTATCAGGGTTAAAGAGTGTGTCAAGCGGCTAGCACAATGACCAACCGCCTGCTTTTTTCTCAACTAACGTTATGTACCCATTAGAGCTGAGTGGACGTAGAGTGGAATTAGAGTGGATTTAGATGCGGCTTTAAGAAAAGTATCACTTAGCCACCGCGTCACCATACACCATAAGATCAACAGACCAATGTTTTATAACATAACAGACTTCTATTACAGAAAAACAGACCAACGTTTTATAACTTAACATACTTCTTTTACAGAATAACAGACCAACATTTTATAACATAACAGACTTTTATTACAGAATAACAGACCAATGTTTTATAACATAACAAAATTCTTTTATAGAATAACAGACTAACATTTTATTACATAACAGAAGTCTATTACAGACTGTGCCACTGTCGAGTCTGTCATTGTAAGTGTAAAGACATTGTATCTTTAATAATTCAAAGCCAACTAAAAAAAATGTCACAATAATTCAATGCCACTAAATGAGATACACCGGTTGACACCGGCCTTTGTGACGCCACTGCTTAACATTAGACACTGATGCTTTACTCAAAGAGTTACGCTGACACCATATAACCAAATAATGAGAACCGGCCTTAAACCAATTTAGCCGATTCCTCATATAGAGCCCCCAACTGATAGGGGCCTATCACAATCAATTATGGATCTTGTCAGTTGCTTTTAAAGATGTAGCACTTACGGAGTTAACATACTTAGTATATCGTACGAGTGTGGTAGTATTTTGTGTGGTGATGTTGTGTGCAGTAGTGTTGTGTGTGGTAGTATTTTGTGTGGTGATGTTGTGTGCAGTAGTGTTGTGTGTGGTAGTATTTTGTGCTGTAGCATTTAGTGTGGTAGTATTTTGTGTGGTAGTGTTATGTGCGGTAGTGTTGTGTTTAGTAGTATTATGTGTGGTTGTGTTGTGTATGGTAATGTTGTGTGTGATAGTATTGTGTCATTTATTTAATTGGTCCAGGGAAAGCCTACCCAGATCCAAGAATCAAGATAAATGGACATGATATAAACGCAGTGAACATATTCACATATCTTGGAAGAAAACTCTCTAGAAACGGAAAGATCGATATTGAACTCGACCTGTGTATCGCCATGGCTAGTGCATCCTATGGCAGGCTATCTAACAATGTTTGGAACAGCCGTGGTATCACCAAGGCTAGTACATCCTATGGCAGGCTATCTAACAATGTTTGGAACAGACGTGGTATCACCACAAATATAAATCTAGGGATTTATCGAGCTGTCATTCTCCCTACATTGCTCTATGCCTCAGAAACTTGGACAGTGTACAGAAAACATTTAAAGAAACTGAACCACTTCCACATGACATGTCTAAGAAAAATACTGAATGTCAAATGACAGGACAAAATATCAAATACTAATGTCGTTCAAAGAGCTGGTCTGCAAAGCATCCACACAATCCTGATGCATTCTAGATGCGATGGGCAGGATACGTCTGCAGCATGGAAGACCAACGCATCTATGAACGACTCTTCTATGGTCAACTATGCGAAGGAAAGCGCACACAAGGTGGTCAAAGAAATATTCGTGTTAGGAAAAATGTATTGTCCTTATGCTTAAATATGAAAGTTAAAAAAAGATTATCTCTTTCAGACCGTGCTATCTTTAGGTCATAGGTCAGAGTTCATCTGTTCCTTTAACAGGCGGTTTACAAGCGTGTCGTTTGGTCAACTCATGCCGAACTTTTTCTAAGCTAATGTTAAGTACAAAATGTGTCGTAGTCAGAGAAACAATGTAGTTTGTATAGGCTTTAAATAGAAACCAGCTGTAAAAAGTTTAATGTGGGGAAAAGTAAAGGTCGTTGTGCCGTGGGCTACAGAACATCATCTGCCATATGGATCTCAAAGTCTGAAAGAGAGCACTTTACATAAGACTAGAAATAAGTCTAGGTTATAGGTTGATTTAGCCTTCTATTATAGTGTTTCTAGTACCCACCTTTCTTTCTATTTGTTTAGAACTGATGGATATATCTAAATAAGGAGTGAACTCCATTAGGAGTTGAAAGTATCTACTATGAAATTTCCGTCTGAAACTTTTGCAACAGAGTTGGTGCCAAATGTAACGTGAATGTAACAAGGTCGAGAGAAGGAACATGACGGACAAACTTTGATCTATTTATCTTAGGCCCAGGAATGCGCAGAGGAAATTCTGGAGCTGTTACAAAGTAGCTAAAACAACACTGGAGACAACACTGGCTAGAAGTCTAACTTGATTGGCTAATTTATGGACGTCACAGGCTGTCTCGCGTAGGGAGAGGTCTTTGTGCCTAACTGATCAACTAACGCCCACGTCAACCAGTTTAGTCCTCAGACAGTTAGGTGTTTAGTCGCCACAGTCTGCTTGCTCTAATGCTGTGGTTCTCAAGCTTTGGATCGCAACTCCTTGGGAGGTCGAATGACGATTTTCCAGGGGTCGCCAAAGACCATCGAAAAAAAAAAAGAATTGTTTAGTTTACTCTTCTATTGCTGTGCGTGTGAGTGAGGAGGGGTAGCGGCAGAGTGGGGGATTGTAAAAAGGGGTCGCCGAGCTTAAAAGAACCGCTGCTCTAATGGGAGCTTGGATTTTATTTTAAAATGACAAGTAGGCTGAAAATTGGAAGGACAGACACAAGCTGAGAGTAGAATGAAGTTGACTTATACAACATGTACATGATTAAGAAGTATTAGGTCACATGTCCCTTTCCTGGGGTGTGAAGACTGTACTTGTTCTGATCTTGTCCACAGTGGAAGTTTCAAGTCCAGATTAAATTACAGTGGAATTGATTTAGTCTATAAAGTTGTTTCATATGGGACTTCACAAAAAAGGATCTAAAAATAAAATTGATCAGGTGGAACAATCCAGTCAAATGAGTGATTAATTAAAACATTGTGTTTTTATTTATTCTATATTTTTAATATAGAATAAATAAAAAAAGTACAAGTACTTTTAACATTTAAGTTTAAAATACAATCAAAATTAAAACACAACCTAGACATGAAATGTATGCAAGCTAATGAATTGTTATAACTTTAAACGAAGGTATTTTGTAAGGGAGTTTACTAATAAAAATGAAGTCATCAAGTATCTCCAGAGTTGTTTTTCTTATTTAATTCTCTTTTAGACTTGATTTCTTTGGCATACATAAACATCAAACTAAAGAAAGACAATTTTATAATAATACAAATTAGTATTTTGATAGAAAAAGATTCAATATAAGTACAACAAAAAAAAGCATATGTAAATTATATGTATTACAAATTTTTTGTGGTCACAAGACTTATATGAGATACTAATAAGAAATCATATTGTCACCTACTATCTTATCTTATCTTATAATATCTACAACACAAACTTCATCTATTTAATACCAGACAGTATTTAAAAGTGACTGGCTGATATCCCTGTATGCCTGTCATAGACTAAATTTAATAAACCTCGTCTACATGTTGTAATATTACATTGAAATTTCAGACATTTTTTACCACGATTAAATGTAAACGACACTAACTTTAAAAACAAATGTTGTATGACAAGCAAAATTATAGCACGACTTTGTCCACCCAAAATAAGTCTCCGTCTCAAACAAATGGATCAAGTTATCAAGAAGATATATAAAAAAAAACGAAATATTTTTTACATTTCGACTATGGTTCAAGAGAATGTGGATACATGATACATTACCACTAACAGACTAAAAGACTAAAAGAAAGTTTGGACGTCTATAATATACATTGATTAATGATTAGAATATATATGCTTTCAATAGGGTCTTTTCTTTACGATTGGAACAAATACTATAACAACAAGTCTTCTATGTGTCAACTTCACTTCAGAGTCTTGTTGTAACTCTGACCCAATTTTACACACAAACACCTGACTTACATACTTTCTTTGCTATTCACTCGACCATGTACAATAAAGGTCTACTGGTCATTTCATACACAGGCACACACACTGCACTACTAGCCTTTCAAAATACACATACTGTTACGTGCGCATGTTAGACGTGCGCATGTTAGTGAAAATGTGAAATGGTGCGAATGGGTGTAAAATGTGGGAGAACCAAAATTGAGACTAAATAACTAAATAGTGTTTATATTGTTCCTGACTATTAAACTAATTATAAACTATGATTCACACGTTTTGAAGTCGATGTATTGTTCAAAGAGTCTCTGTATATAAGAAGACGTAACAAGTGGCGCCCAACGTGAAGGTAAAACCCATAAAACCCACGTAATCCTCTATAAATAATTGTTCTCCTGTCAACAGACAGTAGAGATACTAAAACCTAGATCTAGAGAGAGGATATTTTTTGGTTTTGATAATAGACAATAGCGGACAAGGCTGAGGTAGTAGCCTTGAAGGAGGAGGGGAGGTTGTTGGATCTAGAAGGAGCGGAACTAAGAAAATACTTGCAAGAAAGACTGATGGAGAGAGAAAGATTAGCCATAGAGAAAGAGAGATTAGCCAGGGAAGACAAAAGAGAAAATGAAAAGATTGCAATTGAACGGGAAAAGAAAAATGAATTAGTTGCCATTGAAAGGGAAAAAGAAAAGGAGAGACTAGCCAGGGAGGAAAAAAGTGAAAATGAAAAGGTTACAAGAGAAAATGAAAAGATTGCAATTGAAAGGGAAAAGAAAATGAATTAGTTGCCATTGAAAGAGAGAGATTGGCGTTGGAAAAAGAGACGGCGGAGAAAAAGTTAAAAACGTACAAAGAATCAGAGAACGATGAAAGAAAAAGGGGAAACTTCAGGAAATAAACTGGCAAAGTATAAAGGGGCGATATTTGAAGAGGCTAAAATGGACATAGACATTTTTTTGAAGAAATTTGAAATTGAAATGAGGGAACTAGAATACCCAGAAGACAAATGGTCATTCTTAGTATCGAAGTCATTTGTAGCAGAGGTTCCATCAAAGATATGCATGAACCAGGGCAAATATAGTGTGGTGAAAGAACAGCTGCTACGAACGTATGGAAAAACAGAGGCGTATTACCGTGAACAATTTGTTAACTGTGAAATAGAAACAAATGATGATCCACAGACTTTCCTGGACAGAATGAACAGTCATTTCGAAAACTGGACTGAAACTGCTAAAATAGAAAAGACTTTTGATAGTCTGAAGACATTCCTTATGATAGACAAGGTGATTTACGAGTGCCAGGAAGAATTGAAAATATTTTTGTTGGAGAGGAGACCTAGGTCCATAGAAGACCTAGTAAAACTTATAAGGGCCTATAAAGTGGCACACCCTGAGAAGAAATTATCTAGAGGCAGTGATATAGAAGAAATAGTTGCCTTTAACAGAACATACGAGACACAGAACAACTTTCACAGAACAAGGGAGACACAGGATAGTCATAATAGACGTGGTACATATGAAAGACAATATAACTACAACGGACGATATCCAGAAAACAGACAGAATAGCAGAGATCGTGAAAGATAGAATTAACAGATAGAGTAGAAAGAAATGCAACTGGAAGGGGCAAAAATCAAAATAGAGTAA
>JADKLZ010000728.1:132845-151865 GCA_021533235.1 Biomphalaria straminea | reverse complement strand
AAAAAAAAAAAAGATCGTGGGGTCTTTAATTGCGGCTGGTTGCAACTATCGTAAATAATTTATTAGTTTGGAAGCCAAATTGAATGACAGTTAAATATTAAAATTTAATTTTAGAGAGACATTTGGCGGTAGTCAGCTGATGATCTACAAAGAAGCAAAGTTTAAAAGACAGAAAAACTGGTAGACACGAAGCTTAGCATGCGCTGCTATTTAATAATACTTCTTAAAAGACATAGTTTCCAAATGGGGTGGCTTTGGACAAATATTAAAAAGATTACTTGTTCCTTCCACCCCGAATATTTCTGTCGCTGCAGAAGTTACGTGGGGTAATAAAAAAAAGGTTATTAAAGAGTTTTATTTCCGTGACTTTTTCAAGGTTAAGTTAAAAAAAAACCAACAGATTGTACCATGTAAAGGATTTCTGTCTGTTCAGGAAAGAAAGAAAAAGTTTAAACCAGTTGGTGAAGATGCATAACGATATAACATTAATAACATAGACATCTAGCTCTGACAGTTTGGGAAATCAGTCAAATAAGGCAGAGAAGGAAGAGTTAAATGTTGCGTTAAAATAGACAGAGAGTTTGACGTCTAGATTTAGAGACTTGTAACTGTGTTTAATTGGACATTGTAAGTAATGATTTGAAAGTGATGGTTTTTTTTTATAATACTTGAATGGAGAGGTAGTGTTTAATAATATCATGATTGATAAGGCTGAGGTTTTAAGTCCGACGTGCTATGAGAATGTACATGAACTTTGAAAGTACACACGTGTACATCCTTTATTATAGTTTAGACCTGTGCTTGTACGTGTGAAGCATGGAGTTTGGTATAAAAACATCTCTTAACTTTTGTTTATGTTTGTGAAGACTTTCAGTTTTTGTTATAATGGAAAGGAAAATAACTGTTACGAAATATTCTGCAGAAGATTGTAACAAAGTGGCTTTGTTTAAAGGCTGCCAAATACAAACACCATGTTTCTATTTTCTCTTATCACAAGTTTGTTGTGTATACGTAGGTAACATGTTGTCCTTAATCACTAGCACGACTGTACGTCTTGTTATCACCCTTGAGTCAATCTGTGTTTAAGTAGTACACATCAAGTGTGAGAGCAGACTTGAACTTTGGCAACAGTTACAAGACTAGATTTGATCTTCTGGTTTTAAAAACAATACGTAGAGATTATGTGCATTTTTGTAAATGGAAGGTCAATAGAGTAACGTATAGAAGTTGAAAATTAGAGCGTAAATTAAAAAGTTTTAATGTCAATTAATGATTCAAGGTAAAGATATGACATAGGCCTAAAAGATGATTATAAATAACAGAAAATACTTGATCAGAGCGCCTATGTTAAGTGAAACAACATAGATCTAGTTAACAGTCAAGCACACCTTACTCACAGTACCAACAGTCTACTCCAGCCTCGCGATACCCACAACCCAGTGCTAATGATAATAGCCAAGTAGAGTCCATGCAACTACAAATCAGACTTAAGTCCCAAGCCTGCGTCCCCAATACTGGGGAAAAACAACTAACAGATAACTCCAGCCGAAAATCTGCTAACCAAGCAAAACAAAAAGAAGCAATGACGTCAACACAGTGCGTCCTGAGAAACAGCGCACAATAATTGTGCAAAAAAAAAAACACATCTAGCAAAGACACAATCTATATGCACATGACATCAGCTTCCATCCCCCGTCGTCCTATTTGAGGCTTTGACTAGGACAGGGGTGGGCAACTTACGGCCCGCGGGCCACATGCGGCCCGCCAAAGTGTTGTATGCGGCCCGCGAAAGCTTAAATAAATCATTATAAATATCTTCAGAAATTATTGAAACTTTTGATTCTTATCACTTGTAATGAAGAGGCTAAAGAAACATTGTATCTAAACGTCTTTCTAAAGAGTTTTATAAAAAAAAAACGAAGATTATATTTAATAGCAATACTATATAAATTCAGTAAAAGACATAAGTCCTGGCCAGTATTTATTCAATGCTATGGAGAATTGTGTTGAAAGAGTTGGGTTGGCTTGTACAAGATGGCAAGGGTAACAACTGATGGAGCTTTGACTGAGAAAAACAATCTTTTAAATAAAATAAAGAAAATATCCAAACCATAAACTAGTAACTGAAAAGTTTATACAAATCTACATTAAATTAATTACATTCTTCGGTAACAATATGAATTTTGTTACTATGCTAAGGCGTAGTCAAATCATGCAGCTGCTAAGGTCCATAGTTGTTAAAGAGCTACAGAAACCACAGCTTAAAATTACAGATAAGGAATAGTGAAACTTGTACTCAATGTTATTGTTCGAAGTACACTAGGTCTTTAATAAATTGCAAAATTTTAGTTGTTTTTTTTATTTGGTATATTCTTATTTTATTCGGCGCCACCAAATCGACTTCGTCTTTGACCTCCAATTAGCCAAGGCCGGTCCCGGTTCCTAAAAGTATGTAAAGATTTGGAAATAAAACATTCTGATGTTCGGTAACACAGATGTATTCACTGTCCAATCATTAGATCAACATGGAATCTAAAGGAAGAAATTGTTAGGTTCCTTGATGGACATTAACTGTGCCCCTTTCCTAAAATTCCTAATGAAGAGTTGAAGATAGACTTCATGTTTATCATCGGAAGCATTGTAATTTGTTGCTTGCACATAACATGTATGTGCATCCTTAATATTTTCATATATATACATATGAACATATGGACATATATATGTGTGTGTGTATGCGGCCCACCTAGTCCCCAAATTTCATTAATGCGGCCCTTGGTTGAAAAAGGTTGCCCACCCCTGGACTAGGAAGTAGATAATCAATTTAAACATGTACAAGAAAACCAAACTTTTTTATCTCTTACTCTATTTCTCCCATAGACTATATATAAAGGACTGCCAACACTAAGGGTAACTAAGAATAAGTGTCGTCAGACTCCAAACTATTGGTAGAGGTACATCCGGTATAAACTTATTTTGCGACATTCGCGATGTTTGAATGATGCTGCCAGCTTGGCTAATATGTTTTTTTTCTCTTTTCATCACATTTCACAATTTCTTTTTACACTGTATATTATTAATAAGAGCTTTAAAGAGCGATCAATGAAAGAGTCAATACAATATTGAGAGTTGAGAGTGTCATTTATTACTTAGGTAGCCTATACAATGGGGGATAGAAGTTAAGTCTGTGAGTGAGTCAGTCCAAAAAACAAAATAACAATAGTGAGTCCCTGAGCCACACACTCACGTCTTTACCGCTGGATAGTCTAAGAGCTGAGCCGAAGGCTCTTCGAGCTCTAAGTTTGAAAAAAAACCTGTCTGACCTCACTGCCCGAAAATCAAACAGTAAAAAAAAAACAAACCTGCGGACCAACAGGCCTGTCTGGGAGCGACCCGAGTCAATGCTTATAGAGCATTGCTGTTTCCAATACCACTCGGTGGCACCGGGGGCCTCCACCATTTACCTTCGTTGTACCAAGCTAACTGTGCGGAATCCGCCATTGATGAGACGGTCCCTTGAGGAACAGCGCATGGATTTGTGACTGGTTTGTGGGAGCTTTCTTACAAATCCGCACCGTGAAGGGGCAGATTCTCGTCCACCCATGGGCACTCCCACGGGAATCATATTTGTTACCCTTTCGCCTAGCCACTTCCTCTAGTGAGCCGTTTCCACGGGAGCGCCACGTTGAGGCAGGATAACGTGCTCCCGCACGTCTTTACCAACTTTTTGTATATATAGATTCTATACCTATTTTTTTTTAAAGTATAGTGTTATTGGAGAAATTATGCAGTATGCATTTTTTAAAATATATAAATGGATAATCAGCCATAAAAATTAAAAGCAATCATGTATTTATGAATAATTGAAATATAGGCATCAAACTTTCAGCTCTAAAAGTTATTTTTTTAACTAAATAAAATCCAAAATAACATCCACTTATTCTATAAGCCATTTAAAAATTGAGATTGTTCCAAATTTTTCTTCGCCCAATAGAATGGACCTCATTCGCCAAATGTAAACAAACAACATTTTCTCTATATGTTCTATACAAATTACGCAATACTTAAGGCTGTCACGTGATCCGTATGTTTGACTATTTTATCAATATTATGATGTGGCTAAATGTGTTTATTTACAATTGGTGAATGAGGTCCATTATAGAATCATAGGGCCCTACTTCAATAAAAAGTAATTGTACACGTAGTAAACAGCTAAACATTTACCGAGACTTAGTGACCTAAACTATGGCTGTAAACTATACCTACAAATACGACCATACACACTACTATAAATTAAAAAAAAAAGTGATGGGGTTTTTAATTATATAGATATAAACTAGTTAGAAAAATGTCTTTTTAAGTTGGTAAATCAGATTTAGTTGTTATAAAAATCTGGCTATGCTATAGCACTGTTACCAAAAATATGACTAACAAATAATTTGTTCGTAGTGTTTTTCTACTCACGTCAGCCTCTTGATAGATCTATATCTAGATATATGATGTAATTGTTCATTTTATTACTGAAATCCTGTTGCTATTTTGATCTAGATAGTTTCTAGATCTCTCCAGCTTCACCACCAATGACAGCATCTCTGTATCTGATAATTTCATTCATAGATCTAGATTCTATAATCCAGATCCAGACTACATTTAGATTCATTTAATTTTAATTTTTAAACTTTCCAGCTGATTTGATTGCATTCTATGATTCTTTCATTTTATTTTATTATAAATAGATTAATAAAAGACTTGCACTAAATTGGATTATTCTTAATTCTAGATCGTTGATGATGGATGATATATAGTTTCTATTACTATTAGATCTATTTGTCTATAGTATATACCAGATAATAGACGTTGTCAAAATCTGGGCTATCCTGGTCTACATGTCTATATTCATCTTCTATGATTTGTGTTGGTGTTTTTTGCTTTCTACTGTACTGTTACAATGCCTGGTGGTTCCAGCTGTGCTGTTGTTGGATGCTGTGCTCAGAGATCCAAATGTAGAGGTCTTTCCTTCCACAAATTGCCAAAGAAATCTACTAATAATACATGGCGAAATGCTCTTATTACTGCCATTGATCGTGATGATTCTAGATTTAACCCTGATACTGCCACAATATGTTCTCGACATTTCAAAGAAAGTTGTTTTGTACCAACTGACAGTAGCAAGTGTACAACATATAAAAGTAAGTTATTACTTAAATTTTATGCATAATTTACATTTCAAAGATTTTTAATATAATGTGTGTTCATATGGCCTATATAATACTTAGTTTGAAGTAACCCTATAAATATCTAACCACCATCAATCAATCCATCTTTATGTCTAGCTATCTAACAATATTTATCTATGTATTTATACAGTTATAATTATAATAATAATATCAAATTTTATTATCCATTAAGAAATAGATATATATATTGCTGCATTTTTAAAAAGTCATTATTGTAAGGGTATTGATTCAAAAGTATTAAAATAAATATGAATTCATTCAAGTCATTTTATTTATTTCTGTATTTAGACATTGTATTGAAATTCATTATAAGCAATTTACTCTTATTTGTACAGATTTGTCTTTCAAGAGAAAACCACGATACCTTTTACCAGGGAGCTTACCTACATAATACATGCCACAAAATGCAATAGTTACACCTAAGCAGCTACCAAGTAAACTTCCAGTACCGGTATGTATGGCATTTGAAAATTCAATATATTAAACACAAGAAATTAAATATTTGTTCTATTTAATGTAAACCTTAAATATTAATGTCAGTGTTTTATTACTTTTATTTAATTATCATTTTTAATGGCATAAACATTATGTATTAATATTTAAAACAAAAAATAATAAATTGCCCTTTCTCTGTTATATATACATATTTGTATGCATATTTGTGTCTCTGTGTGTGTGTGTGTTAGATGTTTTTTTCATAACTTTGTAATAGTAATTATGTTGTTTTTTTTTAATTTAAAATGAAAAGTGTTCATTAAAATGTTGAAACTTTGTTGTATATTTATGCATCTAAAGGATCAAATTGATTTAAATAAATGTAATGCACATTGTTTCAGATACATCCTGATCCACAACCACTACCTGAATGTCTGAAGTACATGCAGTTCTCTGAGCTGAAGAAGGATGTTTGTAATCCTGAATGCTTACCATCTCCTTGGTGTTTGTTGGAAGCTAATGATAATCATGTTCTTCTTGGTATGATGAATGACATGAAAACTTCAGTCAAATTAAAGCTAAACATTACAGCAGATTTAATAGTTTCTGCTTACATAAAGGAAAATCCTATCCCAGATTTTATTGAAAGCATAGAAAAAGTAACAGTTCACAATTATTTAAAGTTATTTCTATGCCGCAAATTTTGTCCTGGAATAGTTGATGATAACCTGCAACCATATGCAAATCCAAAAAACAGTGAGAATCAAATTTATTACAAAGATTTTAATATTGGCAGCCAAAAAACTGTTGTTAGAGCTACTAAATGTGAAATTCTAATTAAGAAAACATCAACTGGTTTGATATGTAAATATTGCTCTTATGCTAAAATTTTATCAAATAGAAAGTTATTGAGAGCAAATTCAAGAGGTAATAAGCCATTACGTAAACATGACCCCTTACATAAAACAACCAGAGAAACATTAATATATGAACTAAAAAATGCTAGAATAGAAAGGAATCTAAGGAATGTCAAAAACAATTAAAACAGTTCCAATTGACTTTGATAACAGATAGTGTAGAGCTAAATAGTCAGTTGAGTAGGGATCTGCAAGATGTTATAGAACATACAGATAATAAATTGGCAAAGCTTTTTTGGATGGAGCAAAAAAAAGCATTTTCAACTAAAGACAAAGGAGTGAGATGGCACCCAATGCTGATCAGACTAGCAATTTTGATCAGAAGTAGAAGCCCAGTAGCATATGACACTTTAAGAAAAACAGGAATTTTGAAATTGCCAGGATCTTCAACATTAAGAGACTATACTAATGTATATCAGTCAAAAGAAGGTTTCAATAAATCTGCTATTGAGGAATTAAAAAGATTATCAAAAAATTTAAAAGATGAAGAAAGATATGTTGTTTTGCTCCATGATGAAATGGTTATTAAATATGATTTAGTGTTCGATAAAAGAAGTGGTGAGGTTGTTGGTTTTGTAAATTCTCATTCTTGGAATGAGAATTTGGAAAAAAATATTGCAAGTCATGTGCTAGTTTTTTTGTAGTTGGTATAAACACACAAATTAATGTTAGTTTAGGTTTTTTCAGAACCTCAAACGTATCATCAGGTGACTTTTTCCCTGTATTTTGGGAAGCAGTTTGCTATTTGGAAACAAGTTGTAGCTTAAAGGTCATAGCTTCCACTAGTGACAAATCCTCCTCAAACCAAAAAATGTATCAGATGCATAAAATAACAGATGAAGATGAAATTTGCTATAAATGTATTAACATTTTTTCCCCTGATAGATTCATATTTTTTATCTCTGACCCTCCTCATTTAATAAAAACAATAAGAAATAATATATTAAGCAGTGGTTCAGGACAGAATAATTTACTATGGAACAATGGAAAAGAGATAGTCTGGAAACATATATGGGAAGTTTATCATCTTGACTGTCAGACTGAGACAAGACAAACAAAACTAACTGCAGAACATGTCAATCTATCTAACATTTCTAAAATGAATGTCCGCTTGGCGGCACAAGTTTTGAGCTTTTCTGTAGGCACAATGATGGGATCTAGATTAGGACCAGAAGCAGAGGAAACAAAAAAACTTATTCTTCTAATGAATAGATTTTTTGACTGCCTCAATGTGTCATCATTAGTTGGAGGAATGTTCAAGAGAAATTCAGATCTTCTTCCATATACCTCATTAAATGATGAAAGATTTTCTTTTCTTGAAAATGATGTTTTAGGATATTTTTACGAATGGAAAGCGAGCATTGAAAAACGTCCTGGAAATTTTACAAGCGCTCAAAAAAGCAAGATGTTTCTTTCACATCAGTCTTTTAAAGGCATAGAAATGACTGTCAAAGGTTTCTGTGGAGCTACAAGATACTTGCTTTCGCATGGTGTTCCATCTGTCCTTAGCAATGTTTTTTGTCAGGATCCACTAGAAGAGCACTTTGGAAGACATCGAGGAATGGGTCAAAGATCAGAGAATCCTACATTGTTTGGTTTTGGCTATCAAGAGAATAAATGAAGCATACAAAGAAGTCTAGCTCTTCAGTTACAACCAAAGGGAAATGTTCGTAGACAAAATGAAATACCAATTTCCATAAATTCTAGTCCCATGAAAAAAATGAAAAGAAAATGAAATATATTAATATCTACATACATGTATTGCAATAATACTGTTTTGATGAAATCAACTAGTTTATATTAATATCATTATGTTAAAATACTGATTTACTTTGGAAGTATTGTATGTTTTTATTTCATCAGTATGACTTGTATGCTATTTAGATAAAATACATTGTCTGTGCCTGTTTTAATGTTGATTTTGTTTAGAAATGCTTTTTTATTAAATCTCTATTTGTAATGTAAGATATTCTCATTATTTAAGAATGCTTGTTTTTTTTTTCAAATTCATCTTATTTATGTAATTGTATTAAACATTTTTAAAGGCTATTGTCACCATAATATTTTACTGACACCATAAAATGTCAGTGGTGTGGTTTATAGATGTAGGCCTGGTGGTGACATTGGGTTCTTGTGTGTGTTCTGAATCGTATTCATGATGAGGAATTCACATACTTTCTCGTAAATGAGGAAATAACAGCTGATATAGCAGACACAAATAATATGTTTAATACATGCAACAACATCATATAGGGAATATGATACACAACTCAAGAATAATCAGTAGTAATTATTTTATGGAAAAAAATAATAAATAAAGTAATACCTTAGTAACTGGTACAAGTATCAACTGCTTTATAATAACTCCATAGTGGCTACTTACAATAAGTAGCTTCTACTAACTCTTTTTCATACTGTTTTTACTGCCTGTATCCACTGACTGCCTTCAAGTAACTATTAAGTTACTACCTAACTCAAGGTTAAAAATAGTTCACCTTGTTATATCATGAGTTGTGAGTAACAAACACAACATTAAAATGAGGTATCAACTTTATGACATCAACTTGGAGGTGGTTACAGCTATCTTATAAGATGCATCACATTTGTATGGATAATTAATTTTTTTTTTGGCATAAATTTCAATGTTTGAAAACCTTGTCAAGAGGCTTTATTCAATGTTTATCTTTTTACAGCCCAATAATATGTAATTATAATGCATGATAAATGAAAATGCCAGCTATGTTAAATGTATTTTATCAGAAATCTATGTACAAATTACTGTGATGATAATTTTATTTAATTAAATTTATTTACAATATATAGTGTTCACATGATGCAGTTCAATACTTATATATTCAATTGTGATAGAATGATACCATTATACAAATTACAACTGTCTTTACATTTGTTAGTGATACATCATATAGATCAATACATCCTCTCTCTCTATCTTCCTTAAATATATTTCACTAAGTGGTACATTGTACTATAAATGCTAACAATTGTCATACATTTTCATGTATAAGTCATTGTGAATTTCCCATTACATGTTGCTTATTGTTAATAAACAATAAAATGAATTGCAATTGAAACAAAGTCACAAATTGTCATTTTGCAAAAATGATAAAAACATAATTTAATAGTTCCTAATAATGGTATTATTGGGTTTCTGTTGGGTGCGATGTTTTCAGCTTCTTTCTTAGGCTTTTTTCTTTTTTAGATTTATTCTCTTGTTTTCTTATACTGTCCATCACAACTTTTAACTTATGATGAATTCTTATTTTAAAAAACAATATTAGAATAGTGTCCAAAATTTCCCCAATTATGTCTTCTTTAACTGTATTGTTACATTCATTGACTGCCTCATAGAAAGAAGATGTAATAATTTGGTTGGACAAACATCTTTGTAAAAAGTTTGACACACAAATGCTCTTCACTTTTAGTTCATCTTTACCCCCAACCATGTCTTGAAATGTGGTTTCAGCTTCAAAAAATAATTTGGCTACACCTGGCTTAATGTAAGTGAGACCACCTCTATCTAGTTGGAGTGTCATTTGATTTTGTACAGTATCTTTTTTACTACAGACCAATAGGCTGAGACAATGCATCTTTTTACCTTGCACCTCAGTTTTGGGAGAACATATCATTCTTTGTTTAATTTTTTTTATAATGCAACCACCTATATAACTAACTGTGTTTTTTTCTTCATCTTTGAGTGTGTGGGCTCTATTATTGTTGTTATCCATTTTGTTGCCATATGCCAATGTTACAAGATAATTAAAAACTTTTAGTGTTATCAATGTACATAATTGCTGACATGCTACATCATTTAGAAAGCCCATGTTCAGTATCAATGCTTGATAGTAATTTTTCCAAGCTCTCTCAGTTGAAACAGAAACAAATTTGCTCCTTGTAACTAGACAGTCATTTAAAAACTTTAATTTATGTGTAAGCTTGTCATCTGTGGAAAAAACAAACAAACAATTTAAGCATTACTCTTAACTCAATCAATAACTATTGGTTGATTTTTAAACCTACACTTTCACACATCCCATTGTAATTATTGGTCACTTCATTATTATATGTTGTTTCTCTATATTCTCTTTTTGCTTTTTCTTCTTTTCCCTGCAGTAATGTATTTGAGAGCCACAAGGATCTTATGATATGATCATAAAGTTTTTTCCGTTTGCATTTTCGACAGTGGTCACAAGGTCATCATGGGGCACAATTGCTTTATTTGTGATGCAGTCTTTACATGTGTTTCTTTTAGAGTCAATCCATATCATCAGAGTTTGCTTTCCGAGATCCTCTTCTGTAATTATGCAGCTAGCCTCCAACATTCACAAGCATACCAAAAGTAACCAATTGAATTGCAAAGGACGCAAATAATTAGTTGCTAACCATATTTATAAGTTAGATATCCTTCTATACAAAACATTAAGGCACTTGGATGAGCAGTACTTACAATCAATTTTTTGTAATTCTTGGTGAAACTTCTCTGGAAATATGGTTTCTTTCTCCAAATTAGAACATACATCTTTGACAATCTGCACGTTTACCTAAATCAATAATAATGAAGGTTAATTTATATAATATTTATATTATGTGTTTGTCTATTGGAAAAGACAAATAGATTCTATTCACTTTATTAAAACGTTTTAATTATGATGATCTGCAAACCTTTAAACTGCTGTAGATAATACTAGTCAACCTACTATGTAAACGCAGTGTGCCCACACTTTTTCTTCTTTTCCTTGCAGTAAGGTATTTGAGACCACAATAATCTTGTGATATGATCATACAGCTTGCATTTTCGACATTGGTCAAAAGGTCATCATGGTGCATAATTGCTTCATTTGTGATGCAATTTTTACAGTATGAAAGAGATGGGAGTGGGCAGGGTTTGACAGTCAGGCGCACAAACCTCACGATCATGCAGCCATCAGTATTGACCTAAAAATGAATGCTATAAGTTCTCCTCCCCCTCTTCTTTTTCATGGGGTGACTATCCGCAGAAATAAGAGAGTGATCTTTCCATCTTTCCTTTATTTCTTCTTCTTATCCAAACTCCTGAGACACGAAGAGAATTATATGAGAGATAAATGGTGTCACAGACTCATTTGAGACTTACTATGTCAAGGATACTGTGGCATGAAGTGATTTCATAGTCACTTTATTATCTCGTAAATTTGCAAGGAAAAGCTGACGGTCTGAAACCTTAGTAGTTGTTTGGTCCTTGCACATATAATTCTCGGCCACTACGTATATTTGGTGTAGAATTATGAGTTTGTTCTGTATATGAAATTATGTCTGTTGTATGGACAATAAGTAGATAAATAACTCACTTGTGGCAATGAAATGTTCAGTCCTTCGATTTGATGCGATTCAGGGTGCAAATACAAGACTGTGATCTGCTCCTGTTAGAAATTAAAATATATTAAAAACAGAGCTTTTTGGCCTATATAGCAACTGATTTTTTGAATTGATTTTGTTTATTTTTGGTGAGATTTTATTACTAAACCATCACTTGTCCCACCACAGCCAAGGGAATTTTAGTTTAAATATATGTAGCCTATGAGTTTGAAAAACACTGATAATTATTCTAATTTATTTGGCTATGTAAAGATGGCTACCAGGTTGTGCTATTACCTTCAAATGGGAATAAAAATCAAAACATGTAAGAATGTGAGGCATTTTTTGGTAAAGTAGTAACATTATGATTTATATCACATGATTATTTACATGTGATAGGCTGAAAAGTCTACATTGGCAAAAAAAAAAAAAAAGGTTATTGAGCTTTTCATCTATAGATATAGGTCAAAAGTTTAAATGTTAACAGTTACCTCTGTAACTTCTTCTATAACAACAGCGTTTTCATTCATTATATGTACCAGTACTCTAAAGGCAGTGATGAAAATCTAAGGCGAATGTTTCTTTAACTTTATGTAGTAAACTGATTCACCGGAATTCATATAAAATCTCTACCAATAACATATAATAAATGTCGTAAACTAGAAAATACACGAACTATACATGCTTGGCTAAATAGTCTATATTGGCTAAGAAAATAAGTTATAAAGCTTTAGAGTTATAGATCTAAGTCACAAATTGATTTGTGCACACTTACCTCTGAAAAATCTTCGATGGCAATTGAGTTTCCATTCATCATTTTGTGTAAGATTGGTGATACAAATCTTTAGTGATAGTTTCTTTATATAGTAAACACATTCACCGGAAATCCCTCTACCAATAGTAGATGACAACCGATGGACGGGACTTATTTAATTGAAAAATATAGGCTTGGTGCGCATAGTTGGCAGTCCTGTATATATATAGTCTATGATTTCTCCATTTCGCACTCATCTTTTACATGCCAGATAGGGTTTTATGAAAAAATAAATATTTGTCATTTTTACAGTCATTAAAGTGACTACAATTAATTTTGTTTCTGCTTAGCGAAGCTGGACCGTCTATGGAAAAGCATGAGAATAAAAAGCATCAATATATATTACTAATTATTATGATCACAATAATAAATTTAGAATGCTAATAGAGCATGAAATGTGTTGTCTGTCGAGCCAGCTAGGAAAATCAATGTCCTGGTAGAATTTAAATCATTGATTAACATGCATGACTAAATGCATGACACGTAGGACGTAATCATCTTCTTTTTTTAAGTAACGTCTGTATAAATATAAGATAAGAAGAAGATAAGTTAAATTGAAATTTGCTATTTCAAAGTGCAGAAAAATCTGGTTTTACATGAATGCGATTACTTTTGAGTTAAAATTCAATTCAGTTACAAGAATCTAAAACTAGCCCTAGCTGTCTTGATAAATCATCTATATAAAAATGTTTATGGTGTTTGTAAAATCATAACACTAGATCTAATTCATGATCATATGTTTTTTTTTTTAAATCTTCAAACTAAATCTAAATCTATACTTTAGTTAAATGACTAATGTATTCAATCATATTGTTTTAGAGATTAGAAATGTAAGCATAGATCTAAATGTGTCGATTATGAGTAGCCTAACACGAATACTGCAGCCGATAAATCCATTCTCTTTCTTTTGTAGATTACCTTGTCTAGATCTAGAGTTAGAGTTGACTTAAGTAGGTTAGCTTGTCTAGATCTAGAGTTAGAGTTGACTTAAGTAGGTTAGCTTGTCTAGATCTAGAGTTAGAGTTGACTTAAGTAGATTAGCTTTCTAGATCTAGAGTTAGAGTTGACTTACGTAGGTTAGCTTGTCTAGATCTAGAGTTAGAGTTGACTTAAGTAGATTAGCTTGTCTAGATCTAGAGTTAGAGTAGACTTAAGTAGGTTAGCTTGTCTAGATCTAGAATTAGAGTTGACTTAAGTAGATTAGCTGGTCTAGATCTAGAGTTAGAGTTGACTTAAGTAGATTAGCTGGTCTAGATCTAGAGTTAGAGTTGACTTAAGTAGATTAGCTTGTCTAGATCTAGAGTTAGAGTAGACTTAAGTAGGTTAGCTTGTCTAGATCTAGAATTAGAGTTGACTTAAGTAGATTAGCTTGTCTAGATCTAGAGTTAGAGTTGACTTAAATAGATTAGCTTGTCTAGATCTAGAGTTAGAGCTAGAGTAGACTTAAGTAGGTTAGCTTGTCTAGATCTAGATTTAGAGTTGACCAGTAGACTTAAGTAGGTTAGCTTGTCTAGATCTAGAATTAGAGTAGACTTAAGTAGGTTAGCTTATACTTATAGATATCTAGAACGATAGCAACCTTAACAATTGTATATATTTTCATGGATTCAGTTGTTAAATATTGTAAACAATTTTAAATCTCGATAAATCTAAATTAAATAAAACATTGATTTAAAATGTATTGGAATAAATCGATCAAATTTGCTAAAATAGATCTAGAGTGAATGCATGCTATCTAATCAATCTAAATGATGATTTATAGATCTAGGTTCAGATACTATTCCACTAGATTCATAATCAGAAAGCCTATATAGCCGATAGATCTAGCAAGTGTTAAGAGACTTGTATTATTTGTAAAAAATTATCCTTTCAGACCTTGCAATCATGATATGCAGGGCAGACGATGTTAACGTCCTCTGTTTCTATAGCCTAAGATTAACAAGGGTGTCTTGTGGCCAGCACAACGACCAACCACCTTTACTTTTCCCAATATCGGCCACCCTAAACTAAAACCAGGAAACTCGGTTTAAAAGCCAAGCGCTTTACCGTTCAGCCAAATTACCATATTGCAATATTTATAACTTAGAACAAATTTGTACAAATGCTCCTTCCCTATGTCAGTAAAAAATGGAATGATTGCCTGAATTAGAAAGAGAAATCAACACTCTAGACTCTAGATCTATTAATAATTTAATTCATAATAAATCTAGTCTATTGATCTATCCATATTTAGAATTTGTTTTAGGTCTTCTTAAATTGAAACAAAGGTTAATATTGCTATATAAAATCAAAAATTCTTAAACTAAAAGTTAAAAGTGACTAAAAGATAAACAAAAAGTAGGTTTATAAGATCTGGACTAGTTCTAAAATAGTAAATATCTTCATTAAAAATAATTGAAATCTACTAAATAAGAAATAAAATGTGTATTTTAAAATGTACATGCAGCTACAGATTTTTATTCTTATTGCAAAACTTAAAGCAGGATGAATGGAGATGGACTATGGAGAGACAACTATTATTACATATCACACTACCAGGCTGTCAGATCTAGATAGTAAAATATCCCATTTTTTGTAATAGGGATATTGTTGGTCTTATTGAAAATAATATACAAGAGAAATCCTTGACTAAAATATTTCCTTTTTTTTACTCTGCAAGCCTATGAAAATGACAATTTTCTGAGAATATTTCATTAATATATATTTTAAATATATATATATATATATATATATATATATATAAAGAAAAAATGAAAGCAATTTAATGTACATATTTTGTTCTAATTTCCAGAACAGTAGAGACCTTAGTTTTCTTCAAGACACCTGTGGACTTAATGGTATGAAATCAGAGTAAAACAATACCCAAGTTTAAAACTATTTATATGATTTTAATTTATTGTTGAAATTTTCACTAGAATTTAGCACAATAATAGTGAGCATGTCAAATTCAAGTTTGTTGCAAAGTTACATCTATGTTCAGCTTCTAGAATGTATAGATTACATCTTAAATATTTAGTTTCTTCCCAATACAAAAATGCAGTATTTTGAAAAATATCTTAGTGTTTCAGAAAAAAATACTAAAAAAAAAATAACCTGACTGACACATATATTTTAACTATTTCAGTTTGTCTAATGGATCAGACTGACCTAGCAGATTTTGCCAGTCTTGGGGATGAGAATCAAGATACAGGTAAACTTTTATTAGTCAATGTTTAAAATGATAATGTTTTTTGTACCAGTCTATTTGATATAAATATTTTTAAAAATGTAAAAATAAAAGGTTATTTTATAAAAATAATAATACTAAAAAATAAAATGTAAAAATAGTTTTGGCATTTATATTTTACCCTTTCAGATCCTCATAATTTCACCAGTGACCAGTCTAAAGTCCAGTCAGATGATGTTGAAGGTCCACTAATTGGTAACTATTGAGTTTATTTTTTAGTGTATAAAACTGTTGAGATCAACACATGAGTTAGACTTGATCTATTTATAGATATCTCTTGATTGACTCAATACTGTACATTGTGTTCTAAACATTGGATCAAGTTTATTTCCCTGTTCTCCAGGTGATCATGAAACTCAGGAGTCAGAAGGTGGAGAAGCTGATCTACACAAATATCTTGTTGGCTGTAAGAAGAATCCAGGTCATAGACAGTTTATACCTGTTGATACATTCACCTTAAAACATTTACCTGAAGGTCTTTAAGACAATGATTTGTATGAATACATCAAAGTTACAGCTGACCTGACAGTTAGAGTAAGTGTTACAATGTCCAGTCCACACAGACCAGAGTTTTATCCAAAGACAACTCAACCATATCCATTTTCTAACATGAGTGAGAGAAGAAACTTGAGGACAGGAAGTGGAAGAGTGAGATATGTATATAAGTTTCAAGATGGAGTCACACAAGATGGAGGTTATGGACTTACTGCCTACACAAAGTGTTGCTGTAGAAAATGTGAAGATTCAGACTCACCCAGCAATGTTTGGTGGGAGTTTGTTGTGTACACAGCCACACATGTGGTTTTTGATGATATTGAGGCCAAATACACGACCTTGAGATTGTTTTATGATAGAGATGACAGTCCAGTGGTCAGTGTTGATAAGGTCAGTGTTGTAAATGTAAACATTGAGGATGACTTGTGTCAGTTGAACTGTGTGACATGCGATAAAACTTTAGGAAATAAACTGATGGAAATGTGCAAACATTTTAAAAATGTCTGTGAGAAAGTCTATGACAAATACTTTGCCTCTAGATCTCAACACAAGTTGACCTTTATAGTGTCACATCCTCATGGATGTTCTAAACAGGTCAGTGTTGGTCAATGGAAGGACATACTAAAGGTGGGTGAATATAGCTCTAAGTTTACTTATACAACTTGTACATGTCCAGGAAGTAGTGGAGCACATGTCTACTGTCTTGGGTGTAATGACCTCTGGACTTTGTTTGATCTTGTCCACAGTGGAAGTTTGAAGTCTGGATTAAATTACAGTGGATTTGGTCATGTCTAGTGAGTTGTTTCCCTTGTGAGTTTACATTTACTTTTCAAGGGAGATAACTGATAAATTCTTACATTTAAAAATAAAAACACAGTTGTCTTTTCATGTACCCAAAGCTTGCATTTAATTTTCTGCATTACATTTTAACTGTGCAATCAAAAATTTGTCGATGAGTCGGCAATGATGGTAAAACAAAACGAAAAAAAAAACATTAAATGAATGTCCAGAGTCTCTAGAGCAAGAATGTTTTATTAATATCTATAGAAATTTGTGATTACATTGAAGCATTTCTCCATACTAATACTATTAACATAACTAAAATAGACACCAGATGAAGAGTTCAATAAGTGACTACTGTAATGATGCATCAGTTGATTAAAGCTCACATATTTCTACAAGACTTTGATAAGGACTTTTGATGCTTGACTAAACTGCAATAACTTAGCCTATACATTAGATGCATGTAAAATGAAATTTCACTTTCAGAATGTATGATCTCTGAGGAAGATCATGTAAATGTCAATATGTTTTGGGTCAGGGTTAAAGAGTGTGTCAAGTGGCTAGTACAACGACCAACCGCCTTTTTTTTTCTTCAACAAACGTTATATACCCATTAGAGCTGAGTGGACTTTGAGTGGACTTAGAGTGGACTTAGAGGCGGCTTTAAGAAATGTATCACTTAGCCACCGCGTCACCATACATCATAAGATCAAAGGACCAACGTTTTATAACATAACAACTCACCTTAAGGTCAATGCTAATCAACAACCACAAAGAGGAGTGGCTTAATCAATGGGCAACAGGAAACACAGGCAGAGCCATGTACAAAGAAATTAACATGCCTAACAAACTGGACAGTATTAACTTCCTCTCCCGCAAAGAGCAATGTACAATCTTCCAACTAAGAACAGGACATACACCTCATTTAAATTATCATCTCAATAAAATAAATCCCACACAACTCCCACTTTGTAGACACTGCTCCCACCCTTATGAAACTGTAAACCATATCCATTTTGAATGCCCCCTCCTAATCCACCTCAGGCAGACCCTAGTACCACTACAGCCCAACATAACCAACACCCTGTATGGCAATGCTGAACAACTGAAAAAAACAGCACACTATTTTTCCTTGGCACAGTCTGCAAAAGAGCCGACAGCTCAGCAGTAAAAAGCTGGTTAGAAGAAGAAGAATAACATAACAGATTTCTATTACTAAATAAGAGACCAACGTTTTATAACGAAACAGACCTCTATTACAGAATAACAGACCAACATTTATAATATAACACACTTTTATTACAGACTGTGCCACTGTCGAGTCTGTCGCTGTAAAGATGTTGTATCTTTAAGAATTCAAAGTGAACTAAATAAATGTCACAATAATTTCAATCGCACTAACTGAGATAACTGCACCGAGTGACACGACCCTAGTGACGCCACTGCTTAACATTATACATAGACGTTTTACTCAAAGAGTAACGCTGACACCATACGACCAAATAAGTAGTACCGGCCTTAGACCAATTTAACTGATTTCTCCTATAGAGCCCCACAACTGATAGAGGCCTATCACAATCAATCATGGATCTTGTCAGTTGCTTTTAAAGATGTAGGACTTAAGGAGTTAACATACTTAGTGTATCGTACGTGTGTAGAAGTATTTTGTGTGGTAGTATTTTGTTTGGTGATGTTGTGTGTAGTAGTATTTTGTGTGGTGATGTTGTGTGCAGTAGTGTTGTATTTAGTAGTATTTTGTGTGGT
>JADKLZ010000728.1:120439-132445 GCA_021533235.1 Biomphalaria straminea | reverse complement strand
TTTGTGTGGTGATGTTGTGTGCAGTAGTGTTGTGTGTGGTAGTATTTTGTGTGGTGATGTTGTGTGCAGTAGTGTTGTGTGTGGTAGTATTTTGTGTGGTAGTGTTATGTGCGGTAGTGTTGTGTTTAGTAGTATTATGTGTGGTTGTGTTGTGTATGGTAGAATTGTGTCTTATATTTACCTGCTCCTGGGAAAGCCTACTCAGATCCAAGAATCAAGATCAATGGACATGATATAAACCTCGAACAGATTCACATATCTTGGCATAAAACCCTCTAAAAACGACAAGATCGATATTGAAATCGACCTGTGTATCGCCAAGGCTAGTGCATCCAATGGCAGGCTATCTTACAATGTTTGGAACAGACGTGGTATCACCACAAATATAAATCTAGGGATTTATCGAGCTGTCATTCTCCCTACATTGCTATATGCCTCAGAAACTTGGACAGTGTACAGAAAACATGCAAAGAAACTGAACCACTTCCACATGACATGTCTAAGAAAAATACTGAATGTCGAATGGCAGGACAAAATATCAAATACTGATGTCCTTCAAAGAGCTGGTCTGCAAAGCATTCACACAATCCTGATGCAGTCCCAAATGCGATGGGCAGGATACGTCTGCAGATTGTATGACCAACGCATCTATGAACGACTCATCTATGGCCAACTATGCGAAGGAAAGCTCATGCAAGGTGGTGAAAGAAATATTCGTGTTAGAAAAAAATGTATTGTCCTTATGCAAATATGAAAGATTATCTCTTTCAGACAGTGCAATCTTTAGGTCATAGGTCAGATAATAGTTCATCTGTTTCTCTAACAGGCGGTTTACAAGCGTGTCGTTTGGTCAACTCATGCCGAACTTTTTGTTTCTAAGCTAATGTTAAGTACAAAATGTGTCGTAGACAGAGAAACACAGTAGTTTATATATGCTTGAAATAGAAACCAGCTCTACAGAACATCATCTGCCATATGGATCTCAAAGTCTGAAAGAGAACGCTTTACATAAGTCTAGAAATGTTAGGTTATAGGTTGATTTAGACTTTTATTCTAGTGTTTATAGTGCCCACCTTTCTTCCTATTTGTTTAGAAATGTTAGGTTATAAGTTGATTTAGACTTTTATTCTAGTGTTTCTAGTGCCCACTTTCCTATGTGTTTAGAAATGATGGATATATCTAAATAAGGAGTGAACTCCGTTAGGAGTTCAAAGTTTCTACTCTGAAATTTCCGTCTGAAACTTTTGCAACAGAGTTGGTGCCAAATGTAACGTGAATGTAACAAGGTCGAGAGAAGGAACATGACGGACAAACTTTGATCTATTTATCTAAGGCCCAGGAATGAACAGATGAAATTCTGGAGCTGTTACAAAGTAGCTAAAACAACACTGGAGACAACACTTACGACCTAAAAGTCTAATTTGATTGGCTAATTTATGGACGGGCTGTCTCACGTAGGGAGAGGTCTTTGTGCCTAACTGATCAACTCATGCCCACGTCAACCAGGGTAGTCCCCAGTTAGGTGTTTAGTCGCCACAGTCTGCTTGCTCTAATGCAGGGGTTCTCAGCCTGTGGGTCGCGACTCCTTGGGAGTTGATTGACGATTTGCCAGGGGTCGCCAAAACCATCGAAAAAATGAATTGTTAAGTTTACTCTTCTATTGCTGTGTGTGTGCGCGGAGGGGGGAATTGTAAAAAGGGGTCGCCGAGCTTAAAAGGTTGAGAATCGCTGCTCTAATGGGTACTTAGGGCTGATTTTAAAATGACAATTAGGTTGAAAATTGGAAGGACAGACACAAGCTGAGAGTAGAAAGACGTTGACCTATACAACATGTACATGCTTAAATTAAGAAGTATTAGTTCACCTGTCCATTTCCTGGGGTATGTCTTTACTTTGATAGATCTTGTCCACAGTGGAAGTTTTAAGTCTGGATTAAATTACAGTGGGGTTAGTTTTGTCTATCAAGTAGTTTCATATGTTACTTAACAAAAAAGGATCTAAAAATAAAATTGATCAGGCGGAACAATCCAGGCAAATGAGTGATTAATTAAAACATTGTGTTTTTATTTATTCTATATTAAAAGTACTTTTTAAAATTTAAGTTTAAAATGCAATCAAAATTAAAACATAACGTACACGAGAAATGTGTGCAAGCTAATGAATTGTTATAACTCTAAACGAAGCTATTTTGTAAGGGAGTTTACTAATAAAAATGAAGTCATCAAGTATCTCCAGAGTTGTTTTTCTTATTCAATTCTCTTTTAAACTTAATTTCTTTGGCATAGATAAACATCAAACTAAAGAAAGACAATTTTATAATAATAAAAATTCGTATTTTGAAAGACAAAGATCCCATATAAGTACAACAAAATAACAAATGTAAATTATATGTATTACAAATTGTTTGTGGTCACAAAGACTTAGATACTAATAAGAAATCATATTGTCACCAACTATCAAATCTTATCTTATCTTATAAGATCTACAACACAAACTTCATCTATTTAATACCAGACAGTATTTTAAAGTGACTGGCTGATATCCCCGTATGCCTGTCATAGACTAAATTTGATAAACCTCGTCTCCGTGTTGTACTATTACATTGAAATTTCAGACATTTTTGACCACGATTAAATGGAAACGACACTAACTGTAAAAATAAATGTTGTATGACAAGCAAAATTATAGCACGACTTTGTCCACCCAAAACAAGTCTCCGTCTCAAACAAATAGATCAAGTTATCAAGAAGATATAAAAAAAGAGATATCTTTTACATTTCGACAATGGTTCAAAGGGATGTGGAGACATGATACATTACCACTAACAAACTAAAAGACTAAAAGAAAGTTTGGACGTCTAAAATATACAGTAACCGCACATCAAAATATACATGCTTACAAAAGGGTATTTTTAAGATTAGAAATATCAAATAAAAGGAAGTCTTCTATGTGTGTCCTTTACTTTAGCATCTTGTTGTAACTCTAACACACCCTTACACACAGACCTGACTTACACACTTTCTTAGCTATTCACTCAACCATGTACAATATGAGTCTGCTGGTCATTTCATGCTTAGCTTCTCCTTCGTAGTCGAAGATGAGCACATTTCTCATTTCCTATGGACTCAAAGATGGCCGTAAATTCCAATCCTCGCTCTAAAAAGCCGGCAGCTTTAGCTTTTCATGTGACGGGAGTATGAGGTGCACGACTCTGATGCATATAGGAGTGACGGGAGAACTACAGCACTGTAGACTTTCACTTTTGTGGTTACACAGGCACACTCACTGCACTCCTAACCATTCAAAATACACATACTTTCACAATTTAAAAAAAAAATCCGACCAGGGCAACTTTCAAATGGTAATTATTGCTTCTATACTGTCATTAATAAAATATCTTCTAATGACAGGCTCGAACATTTTTTTAACACAAAGAAATATACAAATAAACACACAAATAAACACACAAATAAACACACAAATAAATACACAAATAAACAGACCCTACTAAGGTCATAAGGAGCATAGTGGCTACGTGAAGAAATAATCGGCGTCCTCACAGAAATGTCTTACATTTTAGTCTAAGTAATGATTGGAATTTTAAATTCTGAGATATTCATGGCGCTCTTGAGTCCGATTAACTTTAATGGATACCATTATTTAAATGGGGAATATGGCCATATGAAAATTCACCATACACTAGCAATAGAAACACGTGACCTGTAAATCGCACTGATGCAAGGTCTGAAAAGTGTTATTAATTTGTACTTTTATTTTATTGAAGTGGATGGTTAAATTATTGTTAGAAATGTCTTAGTTGGCAACGTATTTCTTTAAACTAAACTTTGTTCAGATTTTAAGAGATCTGAAGACTCAGCAACTGATTTTCTGTATTTATTCATTTCATGTTTATTAACTCCCCCCGCCCCTCAAACAGACTTGCCATGTCGTTTCACTTATCTAGCAAGGTCGCTGTGACATTCGATGACCTCACTTCCAGCCCCCCCCCCTGCGTTACATTTAGGTCCTTATGGCAGGTTGGGCGATATTTATCTGAAATGAAATTGTGACTGTAACTAATTTTTCGGTTTAATTCTATTTATTTTAGGTGAGATTTTAATATGAAACTATCATTTGCCCCAGCGCAGCAAGGGGTTTCAAGTTGAAAACCCCCCTACCAGGACGTTTTGCAGTCAAATCCTCATCTTGTATGAAACAAAACCGGAATAAAAAAAATGCAAACAAGAATCCCCAGTTTCCCAGTGCATAGCTAAGGAAAAATTTGATTTTAAAACCCCTCCGAAATTACATCCTGGGCAAGCATAACCATTGTCCGCTGGTGGTCGATTTAGATTTTCTCTCCGCCGTCTGCGTTTGTCCTCGGAAGCAGATTTTCTTCTGGACTTAAATGCGTATCCCACGGCCTTGGGAATTAATTTTAAATTTAAGTATCTATTTTCAAAAGCAGTAGAAATTACTACATAAATTAATTTGATTTATATAAATAGTTGTATTATTTAATACAAACATATTATTACCATAAAGCCATTGTCAATTTTATTGACAATAAACAGTATAAATGGCATTTTAAACACACGCGGAACAAAAAATTGCCAACGTCTAAAATAAATATCATTCTGTGGCATTTTACGTCTCTAGAGACGATCTTTTCCTTTTACAACTTCTTTTGTGACGAAAGAGGCCAATCTTGATGCACAGCTGCGGTCACAGGTTGATGCATATCTAATCAACAGGCGCTGTTTCATTTTCACCCTTCTTTCTGCTTCTGTTGTGTATGGCATCTGCAATCCAATACCCCTCATTTATGCGCTCTCTCCATGTGGATCTATCTAGTGCTACCTCTTCCCAGCTGTTAGTGTCGATCTAGAAGAGCTTCATGGCCCTTTTGCATACATCCGTATAACAGTGGCGACCAGCGGCTCTGCTGCCTTCTATTAGATCGCCATACCGAATGTCTTGTGGAAGTCGACCTAGTGGCATTCCACGAACGTAGCCAAGCCAGCCAATGCGTCTGCCGCTGATAACAGAGCGGATGTCCTGGCACTCTGCTCTTCGTATCACTTCCTCATTGGTTATCTTATCTTATATATATGAGACCTAGTTGACCTAGCTACTTCGTTTGTTGATTGCTGCAAACAGAAGACAAATGTGGAACCTGTTAACTGTATGGCAAACGCTAAGAAAAGACTGATGATATAAAATCAGATAGTCAATGTATATTTAGGGAACAGTTTTGGGGAATGAGATGGCGTTGCATCGTATGCAATGTTTAGAAACAGAAAAAATTAGAAATGAAAAAACAATATTAAGGGTCTAAAAAAATATTAATTAATTAAAGCTTTTATACAGAGCTACTTTCATGCTTTTAGCATGCCAAGAGGTCACAGGTACAATCTCATTTGCGGCCCAGTGATTAGAGGGGAGTCTTGGAGAAAGTTTTTATGCTGCTGTTAACACAAATCTAATCAAGTCAGCTGTCGAACGTCAAGTCCCCTTCATTGGTAGGCAAGTACAAGCGAACTTAGCCTCTCGACCACACTTACCGATCAATATTTTAGAAAATGTATTTGAAAATGTTTTATTAACACACTAAAGTAAAGCAATATGTTTCATAATGTATACATGCCAGCCCAATGTCTAGCCTATCAACAGTCCAGTGTCAATGTGATCGACAAATGCAATGCCTAGCTCATCAACCAGTCCAATGGCCAGTCAATCGACCAATGAAATGGGGACCTGTCTATCGACCATTTTAATGTTAATTAACAAGTTTAAAGTCAATTCCAACGCCAGTGTCCAGTTTATCGTAATGTCTATACAGTGTCCAGTTTATCGTAATGTCTATACCTGATCAAACAAATATCTACCTCAATTTATAATACATTTATGTTCAACGATCGTTTCATAATTTGTATGTCTCCGATCAATCTGAGTAACGTCCCTTAGTTTTGTTATCAGAAAAGAAAATGTATATTAACTATGGTACAATTTTAATTGTTAACTTTAATTTACCGCATATTTTTTAGCACGTTGTGACATAATTGATAATTATAATAACAAAAATGTTATTTAAATGTAATCATAACAGGGTAGAATGTACAAATACGATTTTTGTTTTTAATCAGAAAACGTTAATGTTAGCATAGATTTATTAGGAGAATGCATGGTCTTTTATAGAACACAATTCAAAGTCTATAAAACCAGAAATAAATCTAATTTAATAAGGTAAAATACTCGCTGGTATCATTAATTAGGACGGACAATATCATTAACGGAAATAAAAAAAAATACGATGATTAATAAAATAAAACCCAAAATTTCCGATAGTCATAAAGTCATTTGACCTCCAAAGTTGTTGTGATCCACAGGCTGGGAACACGTTTTAAGTGGACTGACGAAGCTTCTATTACAACATTTCCGGAATCACTTAAAACGTATTGTGTTGTACCGAGAAGTTATTTTTAGTTCCACGTCCAGCAGATGTACAGACTATAAACAGACCGCACAGAGGCAGCGGAGAGATTTGTTTTTCTTTGTAAAGACTTTTCAACAAAATCATCTGTGTAAGTATGCGTTTCAATACATTAAACTTTCCATTCGTTAAACTCTTCTACACAGCAACCATCAGCAGTTTTACTAACTTTGCCATCACCTGCTGGTACGGTAATACTTCACTGGCACAAATACTAAGAATAAATAGACTAATTAAAAAAGCATCGTATATTACTCAAGCACAGCTACCATCTCTTGAAGAGCTTTTCCAAGAAAGATGCATTTCCAAATCACTCACGATTCTTAAAGACAATCTGCATCCATTAAACCACTGTTACATAAGATCTGAACGAAGTGGTCGCCTCCTTACCATTAAGACTAAAACTGAAAGATTTAAAAACTCCTTTGTCCCACTTTCGATCAGAATGTTACGAGGTCAGCTGTCATCAAGAAGTACATTATTATTATAGCTTTTATATAGCGCTACTTTCATGCTTATAGCATGCTCAGAGCGCCTTGGTCCAATCTCATTTGTGGAACAGTGGGGGGAGGGGGTATCTAGGAGTTGGTTTCCCGTGCTGCCTTTGGGCGCTCAGTAAACACAACTCTGCCCGAGTCGGGTGTCGAACCTCGAGCCCCCTTCTAGGTAGCCAAGCAAGCCAAGCTCAATCCGCACTTGGCCTCTCGACCACGCTTCCCACATAGAAGTCAAATTCATAAAGCGCTGATTGTGAATGTACATGTATGTTTGTATGTGAATGTTGTTCGAATTTGTCATTAACATTGTTTTTGTACAGTAGTTACGCTGAGGTTGTCAATTGTAATCAAACTGAATTTCCATTAGATTGGATAAATAAAATTATCTTATCTTATCTTATGCATTTTATATGCATTGAATTGAATGAAAAATACTTTTTAAAAATGATGTTTTGTGCTTGCGGGTAAATATCAAATATGACTGCCAAATATTTTCATTCTTTATTTTTATTTTTAAATTCAAAATTAAATCCACAGGAACTTTTGAAACCGCCTCTCTCTAGGGTAAATTAACGGTGGTCGAATGGTTAGCGCTTGGCGTCCAATCCTAAGGTCCTGCGTTCGAATCCCGGTGAAGGCGGGATTTTGAATTTCGGAATTTTATGGCGCCCCTGAGTCTACCGGACTCTAATGGGTACCTGACTTTAGTTGGGGAAAGTAAAGGCGGTTGGTCGTTGTGCTGGCCACATAACACCCTGCACGTTAACTGTTGGCGAAAGAAACAGATGACCTTAACATCATCTGCCCCATAGATTGCAAAGTCTGAAGGGGACATTATAATTGTTGAGCTGTAATTTTGTTTTATTTTTAATTTATAAACATGTTTCTAACTAAAAAAAAAAATATTTTGTCTGAGTATTTCTTAAAAGTTCTGATGAGTTTCCTAAAGAACGCTGGTAGGCTACTGGGAAACTGATGTGCAACATAGATAGATGAAATAAATATATATAATAATATTAGGCTTTATAGACTTTCCTCTAAAATGTTACAAAGGGTCGTCTTAAATTTAATTTATGGACATCTATATATATATATATATTTCTCATAAGACAAGTTCAAAAGTTCAGCCGAGTAAGTAACAACAAGTAAATGGGAAGATCCCATGACACAGCACGGTGTGAATAGAAATAGGTGCATCCCAATCCGCACTATTTTGTGAATGAAGTGGTGTTTATATAAGTCTCTTCTTCTCAATTTTTGCCATAATATTAAAAGTATTTACAGATTATTGTGTCGTAAGGCCATTGAAACTAGAATAACAATACACAGATAGAGTATACTCTCAGGTTTCACTTTAGAAGTATTTTAATTACGCACATTCTTTCATTAGACTTGAATTCAACTCTAAGATTATAGAGCTTCTCTTCGCAGAGATAGTTTAATGCTTTAGCACATTAACATACTAATTATAGTCCATTTGATCAAATTAACATTCAATTTGTTTTTCTAAAGCATTGTTACATGAGTGCAACTCTATTCTTAATATCGAGTAAATTAAGGTCCATTCATAGTATTTTCTATTCATGAACTCACTTATAACAAGTAAATGGGAAGATCCCATGGCGCAGCATGGCGTGAATGGAAATTGTGTATCCAAATCCGCACTATTTTTTTTCATTTACAAAATAGCATAGACATAAATAAATATAGACTGAAAAAAGGAATTAACTTCATGTAACTTGATTTAATAATTTATGCACCTAAAAAACTAGCACGGGTCCAATGAAAGTGCGGCACCCACTGCGGTCGCATATGTTGCAGTGCCTAAGGCCTGCCCTGGAAAATAGCGGCGTATGCTATGCCGCCGGTCGACTAGTTATCTTATATTTGATGATATAGTTCAGTGCAATATTGAAATATTCGACAATGCTTGTGTGGTGTTTTTTTTTAATGTTAATTATTCAAATGTATTTTTTTTTCAATATTTTGCTTGTTTTTATCAAAACAAAAAAAATATTGTTTATATTTTCTAGTATATCAAATTTGCATTGTGTTAGGACACTATATGCTGGATACGATATTATTGGTCTGAGGATTTTATTTAATACATTTTGTATTACCTACAAATTTATTCTCGATTACAATATATATATATATATATATATATATATATATATATATGAGTCTAACAATTACAAAGGCGCTCAATAATATTTTCCTTTATATTGGTGTACTTTGTTGTTTTTTCTGTGCTGTTTTTTTTTAAATTTGATGGTCTTCATGTCACAAATGATAGGGTGTTTAAGAGTTGAATCCATAGAAATAGCTATTATAGTAAATATTGTGATGGGCCTTGTGCATAGTGCTCTGGCCTTATACCACACCAAACCTATCCTGTCAGACAAAATACAATATTTGTGTAATAACAACTTTTCAAATTATACTAACTAACTTTTATTTGGGCACCAATAAGTTTATTTCCTCTTCACTTACCATTTTCATATTGACCATGCCTTTTATTTATGAATGATAATGATTAATAAAAATAATGACTGTAGATGATTATACATACTTCAATTTACATATGTAACTTTAATTGCTGTACCTTTATAATTATTTCCCTTGATTTAATAAAATTCCCAATTAAATCTTTTACTGAGTTATCTTCATTTATAGGAAATAAAAATATAGTATTAATGTACAACTTATTCATGCCCTTGACTAGTACATATACATATGCAAGCATCTATAGAATAATCACTAGTTAGTCATCTATTAAATTTAATATATATATATATATATATATATATATATATATATATATATATATAAATAATTTAAGTTATAGTAACTACTTCCTGTTCCTAGATTTTAACTATTCGTCACGTCACTATGGATAAACCTGATTACACCCAACTTCTACGCGTCTTGTGTCACTACAGCCCTTACCGTGGGCGCATTTCTTTTTTCTTTTTTTACGTCAGAGCTCAGCTCACTCAACTAGGTGAAACTTTCCGATTTTTGTCTTTGCGTCTCAAACCAACAATGCCGCCAATGTTTTGTTTTAAAAATAACTTTTGTTTTATTAAAACAAAACAGCCACATTTCTGTACACATCATGCTGTACACATCATGCTGGTTTATTATCATGTTCCACAACAGCAAAGATGTGTCCACTTTTCCCGGATGTTTCTACATTTAGAATCTAGTTTTCGTTCCTACGGACCTACCACTTCATTAATGCACAAATATAAAATGGTACGTAATTATTCTCTTTAATATCAAAAGAACGTCACCGGTAATGATGCAGACTTAAGCAGACTTTATGACCTGTGTTACACACAAGATGTTTAGAACACAACTAGTTGAAGACAGCAGCCGAATTATCCAAGAATCTAAAACAACTCAACACTTGTCATCAGGGGTGGACTGGCTATATGGGCATTCGGGCAAATGCCCGGTGGGCCGGTACCCAAATGGACCACCGAAGGGCCACATTGATGCCACTATGTAATAAATTGTTAAAGATTTTAAAATATTCTCTTATAAAATTCCCTCTATGCGTAGTGTATTAAAAAAAATATATATATACAGTGTAATCTAATATTCTGAAATAATGTAATAGCCTACATCCGTAGACAGTGTTACTAGATCTAGTATTAGGCTATACACACTTAGCGATTAAAAAGCAACATAAGGCCTATACTTCCCATCAAAAATATAGGCCTAGATCTTTTTGTATGCATGTGTACCGTTAGCGATGCTCAAACTAAACATAATGATATTGAAGACATGTAGGTCTTGAATTGGATCCCATTATACAATATGCAATTTATGGGCCTGATTGTGTAGAAATGCCCGGGCCGATTTTGACACCCAGTCCGCCCCTGCTTGTCAGCTAAAAATAAACATCGTTAATTTTAAAAAATAATATGAATACTAGAATTCCATAGATTGGAATGAAATACATCAAAAAATGGCATAATGTATCTAAAATACATTTTTCAGCATTTTTAAACATTTTCTTTATTTTGTGCCGATGTTTAGGCGGGCGGATGGAACCACGTCGCGGCCGAATCTGGCCCGCGGGCCGTAGTTTGGGAATCACTGGATCGGGAATTTTATCAAGTTTCCTATGTCCTATTACGTGGATGGGCGTGTCTCCTAAAATAGCGCCCTACAGTCACGTGTTAAAGTTTTCTACGAGATGAACCATAGCCGTTACGACTTTGGCAGTACAAAGGCAAAGATTTGTTTTTAAAGTAAGTCATACTTATTTTTTTTTAAATATGTCATAATGTATCTAAAATACATTTTTCAGCATTTTTAGCGGCCCCCGATAGGGGAAAAGACGCTATTAGTTTTGTTTGGCCTGTCTGTCCGTCTGTCTGTCTGTCTGTCTGTCTGTCTGTCCGTCCGTCCGTCCGTCCGTCCGTCCCGTTTAGTGCTCAGAAAGTAGAAGAGAAAATGAAAATCTGACATCACGATAATATAGAGCATTCAAAGTTCTGATGCAACGGCTACTTTTTTTTTTCTAAAAGCTCAAAATCTAATTTTTAAAAATACTTTATGCAAACAGCATTTAAAGAGAAAAAACCTAATTAGTATGCAATATAAATGAAACCTACTTTAAGACAATTAATAATCTAATATACTGCATAGGTTATCACATTTTTTTTGTTCCAACATACGAGTAACATACCAGTATTTACTCGTAAAGTAATCAACTCATAAAAGAGGTGTGGCAGTTGCCTTGAACATCGGCTTTACAAGGCTAACGTTGAGAGATCAAAGCACGGAAGATGTATATTTTGACCGCTGGGGCACTAAATAAGATCTGTTGTTTATCTTTGATATAATTTTTAGCAGCGACAAAGAAAGTTTGTGTGATACACAAACTCAGAGGCGGCCCCTGTTAAGAGATCAAAGCACGGAAGATGTATATTTCTGTCGTTTATCTTTGATATACTTTTTTAAAATGAACTTTTAGCAGCGACAAAGAGAGTTTGTGTGATA
>JADKLZ010000728.1:104444-115716 GCA_021533235.1 Biomphalaria straminea | reverse complement strand
GTATGTATGTATGAGCCGAATGGAAATCAAAACCGTTTGACCAATCTTGATAAAACTTGGTAGAAATGTTCCTTGGGTACTAACATAGGCCGTAGTGTATGTATTGTAGCCCTAAAACAAACTTAAGACCCTCAAAAAAAAATAAAGTTGACCAACTCTATTACAGCGATACTATTTTATGGATCTAGGCTTTGTTTACAAATGTTGAGACATGAGAAAAAGATCGAAAGGATTTAGATCTAGATCTAATTTTAAGAAATACACTTTGCACTTATAGGTTTTTACTTTGACGCATGAAAATACAAAATATAGTCTAATGATTTTATTATTTAACAAAATTAAGCTTCAAATTTGTGTTTCAAAAGGCTTTTTACATAAGTTCGTTCTTTATATCAGCAAGCGTAGATATCCTTACGCACATTCGTTCATTAGACATTCACGAAATGTTACACATCGCTCTATTCAGCGAACGTGAAATGAGGTCACGTCCCTAGGTCTAAAATTGTAAGATGATAGAACTTCTCTTCGCAACGATAGATTTATACTTTAGCACATGAACACACTTATTATAGTCCATTCATTTCATATTTTAATCAAATTAACATTGAAATTTGTTTTTCGAAAGCATTTTTCATGCGTTCGTTCGCGAAGCCGTGTTTAGATATATTCTAATAGTTTCATTCATAGCGTACATCTAATTAAAAAGGTCACGCAATGAACACATCGTGAAATGAGGTCACGTCCCTAGGTCTAAAACAATTTTTTTTTACTTTCACACATGAACATACATATTAGTGTCTATTCATTTCATTAGTTAATAAAAATTAACCTTCAAATATAAGTTTACAAAACTTTTTTATGTAAAATCGTTCGCTCTAAATGTAGATCTAAATGGCTTTGAGCGCCTTGACATACTTTTCCGTAACTGCGGTACTATTAGGCCTACATGTGTGGCGCGCAGTGGTACAAATGAAATGAACGTCAAAGGTCATAATTATAATATCGCGCATTATAAAAGCATATTATTAAAGTAATAAACTACTTACATAATACAATTTACTTTTCATTGTATTTTTCAAAGCATTTAAGCCTACAACTACTGATTCGGTTTACTTTTAAGTCTTTATTTTCAATTTACTTTTTTATTTTCAGATTTACTTATGCGCATTTAGACCTGATAACGTATGAAATACGGCTAATGTGTCTACATCAAATGATGCTTATTTATCTAGGTCGAGTTCACAGTGTTAATAGTCTTTTATTATAATAGGCTCAAAGTTTTAATTTATTGACTAGATTGCTGTGGCATTCAAATTGTTTAGATTCTAGAGCTATACCAAATTAAACTAACAATGTTACATAAACAATTACATTCACGCGTTGGATTTGCTTTTAAAATATAGATCTATTGTATTGTTTTTTTTTGTCGCCTACACGGCTAACACGCCCACAGTATTCACCAAGGCAACGCGTATTGAGGTCACGACCTTTCGCCTCTAAATAAAATAAAAACATTGTTGGCTTTTGACTAATAAATGCGTTATTTTTGGATTTAACTCATTGAGAGTTCAATATTTTACTCTCTTAAATATACGATTAAATATACTTTTACTGAAGAAAGTCTAGATCTACTTATTAACTTGCATATTATACATAATAATAATTAAAAAATGCATTCTTTAATTTAGCTGTCTACATCAGGACATGTGTTATATTTATATAGATAAACTGGTACAAAAATAAAGTCTTTTCATTTCCAATATTATTCAAGTATATGTAGGTCTACAAGCAAATGTTTTTATTTGCAAAAATGAATTTAAATTTATGTCGATTAGCTAATTTTATAGCTACATTATACTATTTTTACATTTACGCATTCCGCATTCGTTTTACTTATAACATTATCATTTCATTTGTTTACAAAACACTCTTAGTGACTACATGACAGTGATACGCAAATTAAGACCCGCGGGCCGCGGGTAACATATGGCTAGTATATATATATATACAAGAATTGCTCGCTTAAGAGTATAAATTCCTTAACGTAATTGTTAATCAAAATACGCCGACACATTCCCAGTATCAAGGTTACAAAGACAGTTTGTGTTGAAACACAAACTTAAAATCGGCCCCCGAAGTGGTCCACCCAGGCAGGTTTCAATATTTTAAGAAAGAACATCCAAATGAAATTATATCAAAGTAAAATGACAGATAAGAATGTAGAAAGAAGGTTGACAGATCTTATCTAGTGCCTTAGCGGTCAAAATATACATCTTCCGTGCTTTGATCTTTCAACGTTCGCCTTGTAAAGTCAATGTTCTACGCAACTGCCACACCTCTTTTATGAGTTGGTTACTTAGATAGTAAATACTCAAAAGATTGAACAAAATAAAACGTGAAGTATTATGTAATTTGTGACATTATTAATTGCCTTAATAAATAAGGTTTCATTTATAATGCATGCTAATTAGGTTTTTTCTCTTTAAATACTGCTGGTATAAGTGATTTTTAGAAATTAGATTTTGAGCTTTTAAAATGAAAAAAAGAAGCCGTTGCATCAGAACTTTGAATGATCTTAAATATTGTGATGTCCGATTTTCATTTTCTCTTCTACTTTCTGAGATCTAAACGGGACGGACAGACAGACAGGCCACCCAAAACTTATATCGGCTTTTCCCCTTTCGGGGGCCGCTAATAAAAGTACTATAGTGTGTGAGACACAACTAAATCACAAATCTTGTAAGTTAACCTTAGTGCGGACCAGTGGTGTCACTAGGGGAGTGGGGGGTGCGGTCCGCACTGGGTGACACCCCGTTAAGGGGTGAAATCCAAGTGAAAAAAAATGAACTTTCGGAAAAACTGACAATAAAAAAGTGGCTAAATATTGTAACAAGTTATTTACAATTTATAAATAGCTCTGTATACATTTTAAAAAATAATTCAGCTAAACATTTTTAAATTTTTCTATGAAATTCTACTAACAGTCCAAAACGTTACATCACACTTTATTTCAAAAGCACATGTAAAACCTTACTTTCAGATGTATATTAGCTGCATGTATATAAACACTACTTTGATTTTCTACAATGTATTATCCAATCTATTGAAATAGTAGCCGTAGCTATCAGTGTAATATTAGAATGCCAACTAATAGTCACTTGTTAACGTACGACAACATTCTTCAGGCATATAATATTATCGAAATCTCACATGTAATTAATGTAAATGTTGTACGATTGGCAAGTAAATAAGTGGCAATCGAGATTTCTGAAGATGATAATGTAATTTCAGATGTTGAATATATAAAAGAAACTCTATCCAAGATGAAGGAAAAGTTATGCGTTGGTCATGTCGAGATAGCTATAATAGGCGTCCTTTTTCTTGTAATTGGGCTGTGAGCCGGTCCAATTCTCACTTATTTAGTCTTTATTAAATCTTTATTAGATGATAAAAATAAACAAATACGGCTTGTCTACGAGTCCGAAGATTTTGGAGGAATGCAGTGACCTCCAGCTGTCTCTCTCTGAGGCCGCATGCAACCAGGTGCAGATGATGGAAATATTGTGTGAATAAAACCCATAACTGAAAGTGTATCCATCTATAATGTTGAAAAGTGTATACATGTTTTAGAAATGAAGTAACTTCCTTTTTCCAGTCTATATATTTATTTATGCGTATGGGTGCACATCTGTGTACTACTAAGTACTATTAGTAAGACATATTTAGACAGACAGAAGAACTATTGGAATAGATCCGGTTACAGTGTTATTGTCTTGACTCGAGAACGTTCTTTGTGCTATGAACTGTGTTGAGGACCTGGGGTGGCTCTAGGAAGTGTCTCGGTGGTCTGTAGTGATGGCTAAAGTCCAAGCCTGTTAGTGTTTGGACTAGAAATAAACATCTAGTTTATTCATTGTTACCTACTGGCCTTGAGTGCCTAAGTTATTACAATATTCTTGTATATCTGGAATCGCAAAATAAAAAAAGCGAATGATGGTGACAATAATAAAAAAAAAATCAGTTATCTGTCCTTGTTTATTTGTTCTGTAAAAAGTTTTCTTTGAACCAATTCTAATTTATTTTTAGAATTCGTCCAAAATGTCACACAAGAGAAAAACTCGAACTGATAGAATAGACTCGAAAAAGCTCAAAACAAACAAAGTAAGTATTTTTTATTAAATAGACTAAAAGTTTGGATGGTCAAAAAATGTCAGCCTCGCATATTTTGTTCTCTTTTAATATTCTTATCTTTTTACTGATCTAGAGTATTCTAGACACATCTCCACGCAACGCTCTCAACAAACTATTTAAATAAAAAATGATTTAGAGTTTTTTCTCCGTAAATATTTTTGTAAATGTGCTGACCTACTGTATTAGATGAAAACTGATTAGTTTGGGGAAAAAAACTCTTATTACGATTATGACGTAGAGAGCAGATTAAATATAGAGAAAAAATAGCAGTGACATTTTTGGCCACATTGGTGTGTAATTTAATACTAAAATAATTGAAATGACTAGAGCGCTGTTAGCAAATATAATGTAGGCTACAAACAAAAGTAAGCTATGATGACAAATTAATTTTAAAAAAGTTTTGAAATGAAAAAGCAAACAGTAATTTTTTGACGGAGAAACATGGCAAGTCCGTAAAACGCTTGTCTACACATAATACATATGTGATCAGTTCGCTAAGTTACAAGAACAAATGAAAAAGTGTTACCATATTGTAGTATATTGTCTGTCTACACATAGTACATATGTGATCAGTTCACTGAGTTACAAGAACAAATTGCCATATTGTAGTATATTGTCTGTCAATAGTGAGTTCCAAACCTGTGGTCTATATCCTGAAAAAGCCCTCGAACCGTAACTTTTGAGAGAGAAACATGGTATTACTAGAAGCGACGAGTCCGTGAAACACTTGGCTACATGTGTAATCTGATTGCTCAATTACACGACAATGTCTTTATTATAGATGGATGACAAAGTGTAATTACCTTGTGTAAATTATTTCTTTCTGAGTAAGCCAATGAAACAAGTAAATCATGTTTTAAAGAAACAAAAAATGAAAGTCATCGGTAGTATTTATTGTTCTTGTAGTTCTTACTATTGGGACTTTATTTATTTAAAAAGCATGAAGAAAAGTTTGTCAGTACATTTACTGGAGTCAGTTAGGTTGTTAAAAACAAACTAGGAAACAAACAAACAACAGTGTTACGTAAACAATGGCTCTAACTGTATTTTTCAATATGACATGTGGACTATATAAATACTAACACTAAATATCAAAGCTTCAGTGAGTATTAGCAAACAAGCTGCAAACCTAAATATAAAACCTTCACGCTTTCGTTGTTATAATTTCTAACAATGGCTCGTCTGCCCGGGCACCCTTGACTTTTGCCTGGTTTCGGCCAAATTGTAATGCCCGATGCGGACCTGTGGAAAGTCGGTGGAAGCATTGGCGCATATCTTGTAAGAGTGTCTGCAGAGAGGCAGGGAGGTGTGTCTGCAGAGTCACGTGACCCGTGTGGGAGCTTTAAGTCACTACGTCTAACAGCAGACTTTCTCACCAAGGCTCTACGGGAGGACTACTAATTGAAGTTCGTCTCTCAGGCACCTCTAACATTCAATCAATTAATATATTAAGTATTTTGTACAGAACAAGTAATGACGACTTTGTAACGTATATTACTTAAGAACGAGAGTGTCAATAACAACGGCTTAATAATTCGATGATAAAATATGACATAAATGATGATTATGCATAACAATAAATACTAGACCAGAAGGCCTAAGTTAGATCAAATTATACAACAAAGATCTAGTTAACAGGCAAGCACACCTTTGTCACAGTGCAAAGTCTACTTCGACCTCACTATGCCTGCATCCCAATGCTATGAATAAAAGCCAAGTAGTGTCCATGCAACAACAAATCAGGCTTGACTTCAGTCTCATCTGTGTCCCCGATACAAGGAAAAACAACAAACAGAGAGTTCCAAGCAAAACAAAAAGAAACAATGACGTCAACATACCGCGTCCGTAGAAACAGCGCACAATTATTGTGAGAAAAAATACCTACACACACACCCATCAAAGAAACAATCTATAAGTACATGACACCCGCTACCCTCTCCCGTCGTCCTGCGTTAGGTTTTTACTAGGAATTAGAATATCAAACATGTACAAAAAACTTTTTTTTCTCATCTCATAATACTTTTTTTCTCCACATCACGCACAGCCTTGACATGCCAGGTAGGGATTTATTGAAAAAAAATGCCATTTTTACAATCCTCAAAGTGACTACAATGAAATTTGTTTCTCCTTAATGAAGCTAGACCGTTCATGGAAGTGCCTGAAAATAATAATCCCTCCGTTTCTAATATAATAACAATATTGATACTAGTAATAAAAACAAAAAAAAAATTAGAATTGAAATAGCAATTTTAAAGTGCAGAAAAATCTGGTCTTACATAAATACGATTACTTTTGATCTAAAAATTCAATTTTATTATTAAAATCTAAAATTAGCATTGTTGTTAGATCTATAATCTATATAAAAATGTTAATGGTGTTAGTAAAATATAGTCTATCAGTAATACATGATTATATGTAGGCCTATATATTTTTTAAAATCTTAACTAAATTTTAGATCTATACTTTTTGTCAAGTGACCTCTGTATTCGTCCATATTAGTATAGATATTAGAAATGTATGCGTAAATAAATGTGTCGATTACAAGTAACGAATACTGCAGCCGATAAATCCATTCTTCTTCTTTCTTTTCTAGATTAGCTTGTCTAGAGACTAGATTTAGAATTAGAGTAGACTAGATTAACCTTTACGTTTATATAAATGTTCTAGATTTAGTAGTAAATCTTGTAAACACCATTTAAATATAAATAGATCTATATCTAAATTAAACAAGACTTCTATTTAAAATCTATCAAATCGATCAATTTTGCTAACACAGACCCAATGTAGATCTAGTCTATATAGATGTATCCTATCTAATCAATTTATAGATGATCTTATGATAGATCTAGGTTCAGATAATATTCTACTACATCCATAATCAGCATAGGCCTATAAATAGATATTAAGAGTGTTAAATGACTTTTATTTCTTGTAAAAAGTATATATCTTTCTTAAGTGTTTAGATGAAGCCTACTTAGATTTAAACTAATTAAAGTTTTATAAATCTATACTAATCTATAATTCTAGTTCTAAATGATAAACAAACAGTAGGCCTTTAAGATCTAGACTAGTTGTTTGTCTTATTAAATTTGTTATCCATAAAAAAATATAAGATAAATATTTTTTTTTAATTTGTGTTTCTTTATATTTTTGTTATTTGACTTTACATTATTAAATATTTTCTTTTATTACTTAATTTCACTTTTATTATTTTCTTTTCTATGTTTAGGAATTTGTAATTTACATTTAGAATCTAAGTCTAGTACTCCAAAACTAGTTTTAATATCAATTTTAACCCTAAATTAAAATCTAGACTACCAAGTCTGTTGATTTTTTTTGTTACATTTCATTATAAATTGTTTCACTGCTAAAAAACAAAAACAAAAAAAAATGAATTTATGTAACTATTGCATTGATATTTATTCGTTTATATATAAAGAAAAAAAAGTGACAGCAACTTTGTGTAAAATTTTTATTTGATTTTCCAGAATAGTGAAGACTTTTCTTTACCTCAAGACACTTGTGAACTCAATGGTATGAAATCATAGTATAACAATACGTAAATTAAAAACTTTATTTTTTTGGTTTTATTTAATTATTTTTAATTTTCTTTACTAGATTTAAGCACAATAGCAGTGAGCAAGTCAAATTTAAAGTGTAGAAAAGTTAGATCTATATTCAGTTTCTAGAATGTAATAACTATTTCTTAACTAGTTAATTTTTTCTCTACAATATAAAAGTGTAATTATTATTATTTTTTTTTATTTTTGTTTCTTGTCTCAGAAAAAAAAAATATTTCTATTAGAAAGAAAAAAAGAGTGACACATGTATTTAAACTATTTCAATTAGTTTAATGGATGACATTGACCTATCAGTATTTCCAGGATAAAGTAATATGTTTGTATAAGTCTAATAATAATAATAACAAGGAAATGTAAAAATATTTATTTTTCTTTTATCATTTCAGATCCTAATAATTTCACCAGTGATCAGTCCAAGGTTCAGTCAGATGGTGTTGAAGGTCCACTAATTGGTAACTATTGAGTTTATTTCTTAGTGTATAAAACTGTTAAGATCAACACATGAGTTAGACTTGATCTATTTATAGATATCTCTTGATTGACTCAATACTGTACATTGTGTTCTAAACATTGGATCAAGTTTATTTCCCTGTTCTCCAGGTGATCATGAAACTCAGGAGTCAGAAGGTGGAGAAGCTGATCTACACAAATATCTTGTTGGCTGTAAGAAGAATCCAGGTCATAGCCAGTTTATACCTGTTGATACATTCACCTTGAAACATTTACCTGAAGGTCTTCAAGACAATGATTTGTATAAATTCATCAAAGCTACAGCTGACCTGACAGTTAGAGTAGATGTTAGAATGACCAGTCCACACAGACCAAAGTTTTGGCCAAAGACAACTCAACCATATCCATTTTATAAGATGAGTGAGAGAAGAAACTTGAGGACAGGAAGTGGAAGAGTGTGGGATGTAAACAAGTTTCAAGATGGAGTCAAACAAGATGGAGGTTATGGAGGTACTTACTACAAAAAGTGTTGGTGTAGAAAATGTAAAGATTCAGACTCACCCAGCAATGTGTGGTGGGAGTTTGCTGTGTACACAGCCACACATGTGGTTTTTGATGACATTGAGGCCAACCACACGACCTTGAGATTGTTTTATGATAGAGATGGAAGTCCAGTGGTCAGTGTTGATAAGGTCAGTGTTGTAGATGTAAACATTGAGTATGACGTGTGTTTGTTGAACTGTGTGACATGTGATCAAACTTTAGGAAATAAACTGATGGAAATGTGCAAACATTATGAAAATGTCTGGGAGAACGTCTATAGCAAATACTTTGACTCTAGATCTCAACACAAGTTTGTCTTTATAGTGTCACATCCTCATGGATGTTCTAAACAGATCAGTGTTGGTCAGTGGAAGGACAAACTAGATGTGGATGAATTTAGCTCTAAGTTGACTTATACAACTTGTACATGTCCAGGAAGTAGTGGAGCACATGTCCACTGTCTGGGGTATGATGGCTACTGGACTTGGTCTGAACTTGTCCACAGTGGAAGTTTGAAGTCTGGATTAAATTACAGTGGAGCTGGTTATGTCAAGTGAGTTGTTTCCCTTGTGAGTTGTCCAGCTCCACCATGAAGATGTCTTTGAGAACCCTTGACATTCTGAACATCAAACTCAAATGTCTCTTTAGTCTGGAGATAAATACATTTATACTTTGTCATAAATATTTATACATTTATTCACTAGAAACATTTTGAAAATAAAAAAAACAACTTTTTACTGATATGTCAGCTTTTGTTCTGGTATGTAAATAAAATGTTTAAACTGTCTTTAAATTTACAATGTTTTGTTTCCTTTTTCATCGATGTTGTTGTTTGTAATTAAAATTTACAATTATAAAGATCTGTTGAAAAAAAAATCTACCAAGTGTAGATCTAGAACTAGCTATCGACGATTAAATAGATTGGCGCTAAACAACTGACTATATTTAAATTGTATCTTATATCATTTAAAATGTCCTCTAAAATTCAATAAACATTTTCCATACAAAATAAAATAAATTGAAAATTAAATGCAAAAAAAAAAAAAAAAAAATTCTAGCGTTTGTCTGACATCAATCTTTTAAGCTCATTTTCATCGCGCGGCCATTTGCTTTTCAAGGGAGATAACTGATAAATTCTTACTTCTAAAAATAAAAACACAGTTGTCTTTTCATGTAACCAAAAACTTACAGTTGATTTTGTGCAGTATATTTTAACTGTGCAATCAAAAATTTATCGAAGAGTAGCAATGTTGGTAACAAAACAAATAAATAATGTGTGCTAATTACTTCATAGTACTAAAGAATTCTTTAAAACAAAAAAAAAAAAAAAAAACGCCCATTAAATTAATGTCCATAGTCTCTAGAGCAAGAATGTTCTATTAATCTCTATAGAACGTTGTGATTACCTTGAAGCTTTTCTCCATTCTAATACTATTAACATAACTAAAATAGACACCAGATAAAGAGTTCAATGAGTGACTACTGTAATGATGTATTAGTTGATTGAAGCTCACGCATATCTACAAGACTTTGATAAGGACCCTTGATGCTTGACTAAACTGTAAGAACTTAGTCTATACATAAGAAGTATGTAAAATGAAATTTCACTTTCAGAACTTATTGATCTATGAGGCAGATCATGTAAATGTCAATCTGTTTTGGGTCAGGGTTAAAGAGTGTGTCAAGTGGCTAGCACAATGACCAACCGCCTTTTTTTTCTTCAACAAACGTTATGTACCCATTAGAGCTGAGTGGACCTAGAGTGGACTTAGAGGCGGCTTTAAGAAATGTATCACTTAGCCACCGCGTCACCATACACCATAAGATCAACAGACCAAAATTTTATAACATAACAGACTTCTATTACAGAATAACAGACCAACGTTTTATAACATAACAAACTTCTATTACAGAATAACAGACAAAAGTTTTATAACATAACAAACCTCTATTACAGAATAGTAGACCAACATTTTATAACATAACAGACTTCTAGTACAGAATAACAGACCAACGTTTTATAACATAACACACTTTAATTACAAACTGTGCCACTGTCGAGTCTGTCACTGTGAAGACGATGTACCTTTAAAAATTCAAAACGAACTAAATAAATATCACAATAATTTCAATCGCACTAACTGAGATAACCGCACCGGGTGACACGGACCCTAGTGACGCCAATGCTTAACATTAGACATAGACGTTTTACTCAAAGAGTAACGCTGACACCATATGAACAAATAAAAAGTACCGGCCTTAGACCAATTTAACCGATTTCTCCTATAGAGCTCCCCAACTGATAGAGGCCTATCACAATCAATCATGGATCTTGTCAGTTGCTTTTAAAGATGTAGGACTTAAGGAGTTAACATACTTAGTGTATCGTACGTGTGTAGAAGTATTTTGTGTGGTAATGTTGTGTGCAGTAGTGTTGTGTGTGGTAGTATTTTGTGTGGAGATGTTGTGTGCAGTAGTGTTGTGTGTGGTAGTATTTTGTGTGGTGA
>JADKLZ010000728.1:89220-104434 GCA_021533235.1 Biomphalaria straminea | reverse complement strand
TGTGTGCAGTAGTGTTGTGTGTGGTAGTATTTTGTGTGGTGATGTTGTGTGCAGTAGTGTTGTGTGTGGTAGTATTTTGTGCTGTAGTATTTTGTGTGATAGCATTTTGTGTGGTAGTGTTATGTGTGGTAGTGTTATGTTTAGTAGTATTATGTGTATGTGTGATTGTGTTGTGTATAGTATTGTTGTGTACATGGACAAACTTACACACAGACATAGAATTTGTCTATGTCTTCATTGCAACTGGGAAGTACATGGCCGTCGACGCTTGTCTCTATCTAGTTTCGCTGTGCACCTGTAAAGTATTGACTGATATTATTACGCTTGTCACTGTATACAAATGTATACAGAAAAGTGGAATTCCTTATTCCACTTACTTTGGTCTTTTGCATTAGAACAAATACTTTAGTATTTATGTTACTGCCGTTTGCATTTTAAAAAAGCTGTCTTTGTTACCTCTCTTGACATTGAAACTTGTAGTTTTTTGTTACCTTCCCTTTGTTTGGAGACATAGATTTTGTTTCCTCCCTTTGTATCGAAATAGTTTTGATTTCCCTTTATATAGAAACACAAACAGTATTTTTGGTACTACCCTTTGCACTGAAGCACAGTTCGTATGTTACTTTCCCTTGTATTGAAGTAGCAGTAGTTCTTGTTACCTCCCCTTTACATTGTAATTCGTGCAGTAATGTTACCTTTCTATATGTTAGAATGTACATCATTGAAACACTTTCTTAGAGCTCAAAAGAATACCTTTGTTTGTAACTTTTTAACTAGAGTAGGCCTATATGTTGCATCTTTACAGGACTATAATTTCCGCATATACATATATATATATATAAAGAAATGACTATTTACTTTGATTTACAATATAAATATATAATTCAAACTTGTGTAACATGAGATTGGGTTCTTTGTTCTTTTAACGAGTGATTGATTGCTGTGAACTAGTGAAAATAGGAAACTCTAGTATTACATCTTGTGTATTTAAATGGATGTAATCTTTTTTTACTTACAACACTTATACCGTCCCTTTTTTTAATATAAAATAAACTCAATTTTGTTATATGCTTCTTTTGATCAACTAAAACTAGTACATACATATATAGCCTGAATAAAAAAAAAACTAAGTATTTCATGTGTATACACTCAAAGTGTGACCTGCATTTTGTCAGCCATCCAATAAAAAATTACTTTGCTGTCTGCCTAGTCTTTCTATATTGACTTTATTGATGTACCTATAGTTTGCTATTCTGTAATAGTTTTACTACACAATTGGGGTCTTGTTATAGTTGGATGTATATGGATGCCACAGTTAGTTTTGTTGTGGAATATATATTTGGAAAATGATGTTATTTGGGACATTATATTTTGTGTAGAATTTTTTTCCTTGATGCATTATCATAATTTACAGTGATGCAATTTACAAGCTTATTTTGTGGTGAATTTTACGCCATCTTGGTCTTGCTAGCCATGCTACGCTTTTAGTGGTCTTGAAGGATTCTTGGTTTAATACTATTGGACAGCCTTAGCAAATTGCCTTGAAGTTATTCTTAGGACTATTGACCCCTGGTTTTTTTTTTGCTACCTGGCAATTCTTTCATTTTTTTCCCCTCCCTGGCAAACTTTTCCACATTCACATGCCCTTTGATCAGTCCTTTTGATTTACAACACACAATTGATTTGGGAATTTTAAGTTTTGAAATGCTAAACCTATATTTTTTGCTTTTTAAAAAAAAATCTTTGTACATCATTTTGTTGACAACTGGAGTATGTCATTAAACACAATGCATGGTTGAATCGAAAGCTTTTTATATCACTTCCTAATAAGTGTTTTAACATAACGTTGTCATACAACGATTACCGGTACATATAATGAACACAAAAGAAAACACCTTAACTTTGATGTTTAAAACACGAGTCTAACTTTTGTACCTTCTTTGTACCTATGACAATGCTAGTAATTATTTATAACAAGATCCAGCATCGGGTCATTATGTCCTTTTGATCATACACTTTACACAGTTTTATACAATCCTTTTCCTCTTACTCTATCTCTTTATCAACTTTATCATTTTGTGATACAATGCAATTACAGCATCTGGTTGGGGTATTCTAAGTAATATCTTTACCATCATTGAGTTTCTGAGAAAATAGTCTGCTCCTCTGTTTTGTTCAATACATTTACAGCATTTTATTTTTCTTACAAATGTTTCTCCTAAAGGGGACGGTATGGCCAGATGGAATATTTTGTTTACTTGGTATGAAAGAGTTGTATCCCTTTGTTTATATCCCCAGGTATGAAAGTGAAAGTGTTTTTGGTGATTCTGGCTCTATTTTGGACATTAGTATAGAGAGTACTATATGACATATTGCATTTCAAAACATGTAGTGTCCATACATGGATAGATTTAGTTATAACTATTTGTATGGCAAGCGGCATATGTCTGGATAATATTATTTTTTGATTATATTTTTGTGCTCATTTAATCCATCTGCTTATATTGGAAGCTTGTTTTTTGTGTTGTAATGTTATAGATGTAAGTTAATCAATTCAAGCTCAACTCCACACACCCACAAATGAGTAACCCACGCTTACATTAACTTGGTTCCTTAAATTGTTGGTGTATTTGAACTTTTATATACACTCCATATTTTTTATTTACTTTATTTTTTATTTTGTGCAGATATAGTTAATATATATATATAATGTAATATAGTGTATAATATATATATATATTGTAATAGGTTTAAGATAGAATGAACTTTAGATTCACATGATTATAATTATGACAAAATCTTTTTATACTTAATCTGTTTTTCAGCTTTCTAGATTTCACTAAATATTTTTCTAATTATCTCTTATACCAGGTAAAAAAATAATGTCCTTTGGTCTTTGTTTCAGAATCTTCAGTAGAAAGAAACTATTATTGTGCATGTTATTTTTTATTTTATTTTGTGTGCATGCCATTAACACTACTAATGCCGATGACAGTGACCTCGAAATAGTAAATGGTCTGAAAAGCAGAGGCTAAAATGGAATATTAGGTTAGATTGTGAACTTTGAAAGAAATAGTAAATGGATTGTTTGCTTTGTCTGAAAAGCAGAGGCTAAATGGAATGTTAGGATAGATTGTGAGCTTTGAAAGTTAGAAGCACGTGTGACACTCTCCGTTAAATTTGGTTGTGAGCTTTGAGTGAAAATAAAATGTGACTGGCCGAATGTGATTTCTACTGTTGCAATTTATTAAAAGGTTGCGCAAGGAAATGCCGCTATAAATCGATGCCGACGGACTTGTTCTTACTAACTACTAACCCAGGGTGTATGGTAGTGAGAAAGTTGAATGACAGTCATATTCTTTCAACTTAAGAATAGTCATTCACCTAAATGTCTCAACTTCCTAGCTCATGTATGGCTCCTCGAATGCCACATCCTGGGCAACAGTCTTGGCTGACTGGCTAAATACATGAGTGATTAATTTATAAGCTTAATTCCTTTTTATAGGGCAGTTCACCATGTTTTGTAAGACTAAAGCAGGAAATGACAAGGTATTACACAAGATGTATGTATGTCAAAATCATTTTAAAATTCACTTAACACTTTGCAGCTGTAATAAAAAATATTCTATTATTTTATTTTAGTTTCTGCATTAAATTACCTGATTTATAACTAGTAATATATTCAATTTTGTTCTCTTTACTTTAAATAATTACATCACAAAGTTTGTACTGGTAATCTTCGACAATTTTAATTTTTCTAGGATTTGAATTTTAAGTGTGGAAAGAAAAGCAAGACAATCACTTGCAGCGCACCAGTCCTTCATAAAGAAAAATCTTTTTTCAACTTGAATACATCTTTGAATATTTTGAAAAAAAAAAATTATTGTTAGGCATATATTGAGTGCAGTTTCAAGCATAGTCATGCAATCTTTGATAGCAAGCAAACTGTCACTTTGAGAAATTCTGTTTAATGACACTAATTCAATTAATTTCTTGAAATTCATATTTGTGCTCTACATTTTGTGTACGTATTCTATTCAGAAGCTGGTTATTCCAGTTTGAACCTATTAGAAGTAATTAAAAATCACATTTCTTTATTTTTTTTTACCCTCAGATTATTTTCCATTGGCAATGAGAAATCTTGATTGGAAAGCTCTTTACTTCATGTATATTGGACAAGAAGTTTAGAAATCTGTACAAGTGTTATCCATTGCTTACAATGTTTTATAATAAAATATCATCTTCAAAATGTTCTGATATATACTGTATTATATTGTTAAATGTATATGATTACTGTTTTCTAAACTAGGTCTAGTATATTATAGTAGAGATTCAAAAGATCTTGTTCAAATAAATGGCTTGTCCAGGATAGTATTTATATATTGTTCAAATTCATAATCCCAAAGAGGCATTTCTTAAACAGGGCACCATTTTATTGACTAATCTATTGACATTTACATTTTAAGCATGAGATGATGCTAAAGTAGGTTGTTTTTTTTTAGCCAGTTAGTTTCTTGGAACCAAAATTTTACATGCATATACTAATCTTAATTCATAATGAAATGAAAAGCATTTAAACTTTAATCTTACAGATATCATTGTACTATATGAAAATGAGATTTACTTTTTTTTATCTGTTTGTATATAGGTTACATTCATCATTTTACCACTATAGATAAAACTAATTTTAGAAACAAAAAAAGTATTTAATTTTATTCTCTTCCAATAAAAATATTTGAACTACCGGTACAACTTTTTCTTTATTTAATGTGATTTTGTGTGAAAGATGTGAAGTGAAACTGTCACATACAAATTCATGGTTTCTATACATAGAGAACTTTTATGTCAATTATTTACATAGGATATAACAAATCAATGAAAAGGTAAATAGTAATCATAATTTTAAAAAATCCAGATTCTGTGCACCTACATCAAGAATCAAACTCATCAGCTGCTTCTAGCACAAAGTACCTCCAAACGTGTTGTCTTCTTGCCTAGTCAGCTAGCGTACAGGGTTTTCAAGCCACATGCACACAGGCCATAAAACAATATTGTAACAATTCAATATGTAGTATTTTTTCTTAAATACCAAAAATTTGACTACACACGCACAGTAGGGGCGATCTCCCCCCCCCTCGCCCGACCCCCCCCCCCGAGAAGTAATGAAGAAACTTCAGAATTAAAATATGTAATGTAAAGCCGTATTCTATAGTAACTCCAAAAATCCAAACGTGTTTTTTTTCTCGGCGGTAACAACTCAATATCATCCAATATAATGTTTTTCTGCCAGTAGTCTCTCCTTCCCCAAGATGACATCTCTGACGTGTTCCACAGGATGGTCAAGATGGTTTTTGATTCTGCCGTTAAAATGTTACTGCTGAGCTGCTGTTGAGCGGCCACTATGTTAAGGGAAAGACTGCAACACCATAGAAACTGGTTCACGAACAGATGAATAATTGACATTGAAAAGACAAATCAGAAAACCAAGAGGAGGAGACATTTGCTACACATGTACAGTTTATTTTGTTCACTTGCAGTCGTAATTTTAAGATCCGCCAAACAGTAAAATATCTCTAAGTTGAGAAGCTTGAATAGATTCGTATTTTTCAGTTCATTGTGTCTCACACAAAGAGGTAAATGTAGCACCAACGCTATTTCTAGGGACTGATATGGAAGAAAATTTCTAACAATCTCAGGGCAATTTTGGCCGAGTAGTTTGTCCATGTCCAGACTACAATGCCGTTAGACACGTGTAGCATGTCTCTCTGAACCACAGGAACTAAACTAATGAGGTCGAATACAATCGCAATCTACAAACCGAACACTCAAAGACATCTGCTCAGTGCTTGAGATATCTGCAGTTTCATCACTTAAATACACAACAAATGCAGTTAATTCATGATGCTGTAGCTTGTAGTTTTTGGGCTCTCGCAACTGCCAGTGCTCAACGTTTTGACTCGAATGACGATATGTGAAGAACATTCTTGTATCTCTTCTATTGTAAACTGGTGTTTAACCCGCTGTTTTATCGAGCGCAGACACCGACTGCAACTATATAGCATTAATCAGATCGAAAGATAATTGGCAAAACATTTTTTTCTAGACCTTAGCTAAATATAAAGAAATAATTGTAGCATTTTACGTCTCAAGACGATTTTTTCCCTTTGCATCTTCTTGTGTGACTAACGATGCCAATCCTTTGTACTTTCAACCTTCTTTCTACTACTACTGTATCTTGCATCTGCAATCCAGGAACGTCCTTAAATGCTCGCTTTTGTGGATCTAACCAGTGCCCCTTTTTCCCAGCTGTTGGAGTTGATTTTGAAGAGCTTTATGTCGTGTTAGCATACATCGGTACACCTCAGCAGTGGACGACCAGCGGATCTCATACCTTCTGTTAAATCACAACACAAAATGTTTTGTAAAAGTCAACATTGACGGCATTCATAATAACTATAGTTATGTGAATATATGAGCAAGTCGTCACGACTAACATGCTATAGGATATTTAGCACCCTTCATAGTGCAAAGAATAGCAAGCCTATAATAAATCGTACATGATCGAACATGAACTACAGATTTGCCTATCCTAGTTACAATAATAGCATATCTTTAGAACTGTTCTTCAGTGGAAGCACTACTTTTTAAATTACTACACTTTATAATATTCTAATGATAGGCTTTGAGATTTAAATTTAGAAGACCAAATTTTCCTGAATATTAATTTGTTAAATTCTTGCATTAATAATGCACGGGCATCCTTAGGGTGGTACATGATAGTACACTTGCACCCCCCTGGATTTTGACTGAATCTACATCTACGCAATTTAAAAAAAAAAACAGATCTGGAAGATGTATTTCATTATTTTAAAAAATGGTTAAAATGTGGTTACTCGGAATTCAGGGGCGCGCACATACATGGTTGGCCATCCATCCCATACGACTTACCTACTTATTTCTACTATTACATTAACCAGTGGAAGCACTACTTGTTCAGTTGCTTAGAAATTAATTGATTTGATGGTGCGAAAAAATGGCTAAAATTTTGCTACTCAGAATCCAGGAGGGTGCAAGTGCACCCCCTTGCACCCTCCTGCGGGCGCCCATGTCAACAAGGAACGTATATCTAAGATTTAAAAAAAGGAAGGTGAGAAAAGAAGCAGTCATATCTGCAGCAGACCCAAGCAAACCATGCGATCTATGTGGTCGGCTTTTTTAAAGAAAAAAAATTGGACTCCATAGCCATCTTCAAATTCATAGAAAATTAGAAATAATCTCATCTCCAGCTACGAAGAAGGAGCTATATATTTAATCTAGCTGATCTGCTCATTAATTGATTTGCTACCGGTTACGTTAATGTGCAAAATCGACATTTTGCCTCTAGATATAGGCCTATTGCTATTATAGGTTTAGGGTTAGGATAGAGTTTGGTTTATCTAGACATGCAAGCTCCTGCAAATAACTATAAAATAATAATTTAATTTATTAAGCCCCGTTAACAATGCACTATAAATCCTTGCAGAGCTCACTATTTTGTGTGTCCAAAGAGTTGAGTCAATTACAACATTACGTAGTGCCTGGATCATGGTAGTTGGAGATAAATACGAAATTAGTCGTATTCTAATTCTGTTCTAAAGTTGCTGCTCGGTGATCTGGAAGTACAGCAAGAAAACAGCGCCCACTTTTTCTTTCTACCCATATTGTTCATATCTCACAGCCATCAAAGACATAACTTAAACTAGGCGTCCCATTTTTGACCACCGGGGCAATACACCGCAGGTGCGTTTTGTAAGTCAGTCATACGATACTACACACACGCACACATATCACCATTAACAAGAAGGGGGGGGGGAGTCATATGTGGAAAATGAAAGAATGTCAAGAAGGGGGGAGGGAAGAGAAAGTGGGGAAAGAAAAGTCTTAATAGTAAAAAAAAAAAGGGGGGGGGTTGGAGGACAGAAGCTAGCTAAGATGTCCAGGATGGCCACCGTCAGTCGCGAAGCGACTATGGATCATCTCATGGAAATGAGATGAATGCCTGGGCATAAGCTGTGGTCGGAACGATGTCGCCCACACATCAGTTCCCCCCTCTCCATGCAGCTGATGTATCCAAAGGAAAGGCAGTGCCGATACAGTTTGGGGTCAGCAGCGTCGCAGGTTCTGCCAGAGTGTAGCACTGGGTGCTGCAAACTGCCTTAGGGTCGCCAGCTCCTGATTTTTCCTCAGGGTTGACTCTCGAAGCGTTTCCTTGATTGGGTATAGCTGCAAGGCAGCAGAGGTTTGAATTCAGAGTTTTCCTTCTCCTAGGTGGGTAGCCAGCCATGGCTAACGAGCCCCTCCTGCCCGAAGCTTACTGGTTAAGGCGTCCAGGATGACATCACATCCAGACGATGGCGTTTTCGGCTAGCGGCACATGGATGTCCCTCTTTGCTTTACCAGTGATAAGGGGAGGGAAGCTAAACGACCTCTTCGACCCGAGGTTGAGTCTGTCTTGGTCAGATAAAAGGAAAAGTGTGTGTGTGTGTGTGTGTAAAGGAGGTGGACTGGGTGACACATTCAGCTCTGCTAATAGGCTCTGCTATTAGGATATGTGATGTAATACTAAAATGTGATTTTATTCTTTCTGGTGTCTGGAAATGTTGAGCTCCCTTTAATTTAGGCACCAGGAAATTAAGGAACCAGGAAATCGGGCACTCTCTGACAAGGCTGAAAATCAGGCACTGTTCAATAGAGATTTAAATTTATATATAATTGATTTTTAGCTCATATTTTATTCCGAAAATACCAACAAAACCAACTTTCAATAGAATGTTCATGATTTAAAAGAAAAGCTGACAAAACGAAGAAAAAAAAATCAAAAGAATGCGGGGGGGGGGGAATAACATTATATAATTTAGGCCTACACATCAAAGGATTCTGGGGAGGGGAGGTAGAGATGATTACCCGCTTACTGCTACACATCCACAATCAACCCTTTAGATTAATTGTTAATATTATTTTTAAACCAAATATTACATATAATGTCGCTACCCCTCTCTAATGTAAAATTCAGCCAATCATAAATCATTAGTAAATGCCAAGTCAAGTTTGAGGGCAGGGTAGTGAAGTTTACTATTTCAGCGCTCCCCCCCAACACCTTCAACTATAAAGCAAAAGATTTTGATGACAGATACAGAGTCGGATCGGGTGTGTGACGATAAATATAATCGCCTTCTCCCCATCTACCTCAACCCTTAAGATATGCTTGTGGAAGGGGAACCCCTCCCCCCACTGGTCCACAAATGAGATTGGACCAATGCGCTCTGAGCATGCTATAAACATGAAAGTAGCGCTATATAAAAGCTATAATAAAAAAAAATACTGTTCAATATTTATATACAGATAAAAAATTAAGACAAATCAGGATTTTTTTTATTTATCGGAAACATAGAGAACAACTGAAGCGACAGCAAAATAAAAAGTACAAACCTTCATCAACAGACGCCTGATAAATATCCTAAAAATACACTGGTACGACAAAGTAGAAACACCTAACTGTTGGAAATAAATACATAGAACATAAATTAAAAGCAGCACCGGGGACAGAGAGAGAAAGTTATGAGTTAAATGCTACGAAAATAAGGGACTGCGTCGACCGGGCCCGAACCTGCGACCCTGGCAACGGCAACACCGCCTAGCCTAGCGATAACGCACCAAGCGAAGTTAACCTCTAGACCAGTGTTCTTCAACCTCTTTTAACCCACCGCCCCCTTTTCGTATATTTTTCTTTAAAAAATCTCCAGCGCCCCCCTAATGGACATATAATAGTAAAAAAAATAATTCAGGAGGTAAATTGTACTAAAAGAACATGTATTGATTTATATTGGCATTGTAACTTACATATTGTTAATTAATCTTAAATTATTAGTAAAAAAAAAATGGCTTACAGGGTATAAATACAAAAAGTTAAACTGATTGCCTTTAACTTTTTTTTTTACATTAAAAATATCAATATTAAGGAAAACCAAGAAAATAATATACAGAAGCATGCTTATATCACCAGAAAGTAAGCAAGTGAAACCCAGACAACAACGCAGACAGCCAAAAATCTACTAAATACTTGGTAACGAACAATTCTTATGTACAGAGGAGATTGCCACTCGATAGATTGTTCGGTGGAGCTGATGATGATATACTAATTCGAATAAATAAAGCTAGGTTTGCCTTCTCAACTCTTCAAACAATCTGGCGCTCCAAGGCAGTATCTCTACATAACAAGATAAGAATCTATAATACTAACGTTAAGTCTGTTCTCCTTTACGGTTCAGAAACTTGGAGAGTCACTAAAAGAAATATGGAAAAGCTCCAAACTTTTGTTAACAGATGCCTACGCCGGATATTAGGAATTAGGTGGCCAGAAAAGATAACCACTACCGATTTGTGGAAAAAAACAAGACAAAAGCCCATAGCACAAGACATCACCAAACGAAAATGGAGCTGGATAGGACACACCCTGCGAAAACCAGCTATCAATGTTGCAAGGCAGGCTCTTGACTGGAATCCACAAGGAAAGAGGAAAGTGGGCAGACCCAAGCAAACCTGGAAGAGGTCAGTCATCAGTGAAGCTGAGGGTACTGGAATGACATGGGAGCAGATGAAGAAAGCTGCTCAGAACCGAGTTCGTTGGAGAGGTGTGGTTGCGGCCCTATGCTCCCCTGGGAGTGCACAGGATTAAGTAGTAAGTTAAGTAGAACAATTCTTATGAAAATCTCTACTGCTATACAAGATGGAACAGGGTGGAGGACACGCACTAACCATATTACATATTTCAATTGTAAGAATACCCACCGATAGTGACAGAAAAAAAAACAGATTACGTTGGGCAGGTCACCTTGAAAGAATACCAGATAACAGAGGAAAGAAAATTTTATACAGGCGAAAACCAAAAGACAGGCGACCCAAAGCCAGACCCAGAAAGCGATGGATTGATGATGTGGAGGCAGATCTGCAACAGCTTGGGGTAAGGGCGTGGAGACGAAAGGCTCAGGAGAGATCTGAATGGAGAGATGTGTTGAAGCAGGTTAAAGCCTCCATGGGCTGTAGCGCAACTAGTATGGATGGGTGAATGTTAAATTATAGAACACTACTATTTTTTTACATTAAAATTTTACATTTAGTCTTATATTTAATAAAAAAAAAACAATTCATCACACATAACTAAGCTTAACTAATGGGAACCTTGTGCCTCATGCAGTTTAACAATGTTAGAAATGTCAGGCTTTAAATTAGTCAAAGCAAGGCGTAGGTCTCCTCTAGTGGCTACATCAAGTCTATTTCTTTGTTTACTCATTATGTTTGTAACGGCACTAAATCCAGTTTAAGCCATATAAATTGAAGGAAAAGCTAAAAATAGCAATTCCATTTTTGACCATAGTTTTGGGTATTTGACAGGAACAAATCGCTGCAGCCACATCTCTTCTGTGCCTCCTCTTTTGAAATTCATTTGACTGGTGATATCATTTTGTAACTCTACCATTTCTTCCTGCAAATCAACTTGAACATCGGTGACAGATGTTCCAAAAAGATTAATCATACATGTTTCAATTTTTAAATCCTGGAAGGGAGTTTCCATTTCTTCCTTGAGCATTTTCAGGAGAGTAGCATAGACGTCAATGTCCTCAGGCAGTAATTCATTAGTCAACAAAGCGAGTTCTGGGAGATTGTAAAATTGGAAATATTGTGGTAAAAGAGATTCAATTTCTCAATAAAAGAGACAATGATCTGCTTTGTATCGATAAGGGTTAACTTCTTTCCTTGCAGCTGCAAGTTCATTTCATTCATTTTACGATAGATCCCTGCCATGTAAAATAAATCTTTTTTGACCTTCTTCAAGTCATTGCAAACAGATAAATCTTCCTGTTGCTTGAAAAATTCCAAAATTGTATTGAAAAGTTCAGCGAAACGAGCAAGACAATTCCCTTTGGAAAGCCAGCGAACCTCAGTGTATAATAAGAGTTTAACATGTTGCTCATTATTTGCTTCACACAGATGTTGAAAGATGCGCTCATTTTTGGCATGGGTTTTTAATTTATTTACAGTTTTTATAATCAGATTTAAAGATGAATGAAGTTGTGGGCTAAGTTGTTTAGCAACAAGATGTTGCCTGTGAATCACACAGTGAATAATAAACATTTCTGGATTTTCTTTTTTTCATAAAACTTATGAAGCATTTGTGGCGTCCAACCTTTGATGGTACTCCATCACTTGCACAAGCTTCTAAATTTTGCAAAGGTATTTCATTATTTGCAAAAAATGTCTTTACTAAGGTAAAAACAGACTCCTCTTTTATGTTACGGGTAAGTTTTTTATAAAAGATAAGCTCCTCATTAACATTGAAATCATCATCAAAATATCGCACATAACCAAGTAATAATGAAGAATTATTAATCAATGTTGACTCATCTATTTGCAATGAAAATTTTCTAGTTTGAAGTTTTCTTAAAAGTTGTTGCTTCACATCACTGGCCATTTCATCAATCCGTCTTTGAATCGAAGTGTCACTTATCGGTAATACTTTCAAAACCTCATTGGAATCTTGATGCATCACTGTGGAAATGACTTCTCTTAAAGCTGGGATGATCAATTTTTCACCAACTGTATGTGACTTTTTATTTTTTGCAATTAACTCTGCAATTTTGTAAGAGGCCATCAAACCGTCTTCTGCTTTGCTGTTTCTTTTTTAAAATATTATTTGAATAGTCGGGCGTTTTTGAAATTGCTCATGAATAGTTTTGAAATACTCAATGGGCTTATCCTTTTTGTCAGGATGCAAGGCATTCATATGTTCCTGAAGCCGACTTTGTTTCATCGCCTCATTGGAAAATGTTTTCATGCAAAGTAGACACAATGGAATACGTTTATCTTCAGGCGATTCTATGAAACCCATAGAGAGATTTTTGCTGAATACTGACGAGTTTTTTTCTTGGTCGACATTATCAATGCTTTCACTGTAAAATGAACATTACACCCATTTATTTTAACGCTACCTTTATTATTTAAACCAAATAGCATAAACATTGTTTAATATTATTTATTATATAACTATGTTACTGTAGATATAATAAACTATAATTTAAAAAGCTTATTACCTTTTTTATTTATCAATCTAGAAACTGTTTTACGCGCTAAAAAAATGGGAGCAAAAATACACACTACTTGCTGCAGTAAAAAACAAAAATAGCAATTGGTTTTATAAATCACTAGACAGATATTACCCGCTGCCCGCGGGTCTTAATTTGCGTATTGCTGATGTAGTAAGTGATATGGTGCATTAGAAATAATTAAATCTAGAATCTAGGTCAATCTATGAATAGAGAGATGTGTAACCTTTCGGTAATGTCTAATGAAAGTATGTTCAACAGGATTTTTATATTCGCAGATACAAAGAACGAATTTATGTAAAAATCCTTTTGAAACACAAATTCGAAGCTTAATTTTGTTAAATAATTAGAAATTAGACTATATTTTGTATTTTCATGCGTCAAAGTAAAAATCTTTAAGTGCAAAGTGTATTTCTTAAAATTAGATCTAGATCTAAATCCTTTCGATCTTTTCTCATGTCTCAACATTTGTAAACAAAGCCTAGATCCATAAAATAGTATCGCTGTAATAGACTTGGTCAAATTTTTTTTTAGGGTGTTAAGTTTGTTTTAGGGCTACAATACATACACTACGGCCTATGTTAGTACCCAAGGAACATTTCTACCAAGTTTTATCAAGATTGGTCAAACGGTTTTGATTTCCATTCGGCTCATACATACATACGCCTTACTTTTCCTTTTATATATAAGATAGAAACAAGGAATTCCCGAACTCTAAAAATAAAATGATTATATGTCTATATATACTTCGCCAGTGCCGCTTTGAAGAAAATGTGCTACGTTGAAAACGTTTTTCATTTTTTTTCTTTTGTTTCTTCTCTGCGCTACCGATCGCCCCTTATGTGTCCAGCGCCCCCTTGCCTCCCAATTTTGTGCCAATCGCCCCCGTACCGCCCCTTTGGCTCCCAGCGCCCCCTAAAATCTCGAAATCGCCCCCAAGGGGGCGATATCGCCCCCGTTGAAGAACACTGCTCTAGACCATCCTAAAAAAACATTCTTCTGATACAAAGCCACTACGCCCGTATGCAAATTATCACCCCAGTGATCAAAGGTCACAAGCCACAGCCCGCACCCCCACCCCGCAGCAACCGTTCACACACAACCAGAGCCGACACAAACAGCCTCTAGGCATGTATTAGACAAACAATGACTCTTTCTAATTGTGTATCTCTCGTAATGACAAGTGGACAACATAAATACAATACAAGTAGAAGCTTCAGTGAATACGAGCAATTAAGCTGTTGGAGATAAGTCGGCAGAAAAAAATTGAGTTGCAGAAATTAGAGAGAAAATGGAGATGCCTTATTTTGGTCACAAGAGAAATTGCTATTAAGATCTAAACATACATAGAACATAAATTAATAGCAGCACCTGGGACAAAGATCTAAAGACTGGTTTTGACAGTAGAAGTTCCCTGTAAGCACTGATAGTTACTGTCATTGGCCTACGGCCGACAGTAGTAGCTGCGCAACGCATCTGGCCCCTATTACAGTAAAACCTGGTCAATCATTCTCTGGTCAATCTTGTTCCCCACCCCCGACCCCCTCCTTGCCCCCTCCACTTCTCAGCATGCTCCTGCAGTTTCACTCTACTCCCTTACCCACCTCCCAGCCCGCTCCCACAATTTCGCCCCACCCCGTCCCCCCTTCTAGCCCGCTCCCATAGTTTCACCCATTTCTTGAACAAGTCAGTCAGCTTCAGTGACCTTGGTTACCTACCAACATTCCTTTACTCTTGGCTAGATTAGAGACACCAGACACAGACAATCATTTTTCCTGTATTTCTATTAAATGTATAAATATTTATTTATGATTTTTTTTTCTATAAGGACATCAGTTGTTTATTGCACCCCCCAGCACATTCTAGATACAATACAACAAGTCTCATAACACACATTACACTATAGGGTATTTCGGCTTTTAAATCTCATAGCAAACAGCATTACACTAGATTTGACTAGATTAGTCCACTAGATTTAGGCTTAGATCTAATTAAAAAGCATTACATTAGATTTGACTAGATTAGTCCACTAGATTTAGGCTTAGATCTATTTAAACAGCATTACACTAGATTTG
>JADKLZ010000728.1:47547-57899 GCA_021533235.1 Biomphalaria straminea | reverse complement strand
ATACATGTACTCTCTAAACATGGTTCATCGGCTGTTATTGCTAAGTCCTACATCAAGTATATGTGTGTATTGATAGACACAAAAGAACTGTAAATTGAAGTTCTAAGTACATTTCTGGATGTTTTCTAGTGTTTTTTTTTAGCGGCCCCCGAAAGGGGAAAAGACGCTATTAGTTTTGTGTGGCCTGTCTGTCCGTCTGTCTGTCTGTCTGTCTGTCTGTCTGTCTGTCCGTCTGTCCGTCCGTCCCGTTTAGTGCTCAGAAAGTAGAAGAGAAAATGAAAATCTGACATCACGATAATATAGAGCATTCAAAGTTCTGATGCAACGGCTACTTTTTTTTTTTCTAAAAGCTCAAAATCTAATTTTTAAAAATATTTTATGCAAACAGTATTTAAAGAGAAAAAACCTAATTAGTATGCAATATAAATGAAACCTACTTTAAGACAATTAATAATCTAATAAACTGCACTAGACTTCACATTTTTTTTTGTTCCAACATACGAGTAACATACCAGTATTTACTCGTAAAGTAATCAACTCATAAAACAAGTGTGGCAGTTGCCTTAACATCGGCTTTACAAGGCTAACGTTGAGAGATCAAAGCACAGAAGATGTATATTAGTTTTGTGTGGCCTGTCTGTCCGTCTGTCTGTCTGTCTGTCTGTCCGTCCGTTGAGAGATCAAAGCGGATCTGACAGGGATCCGACTACGACGGGGGCCGCCTCTAAGTTTGTGTATCACACAAACTCTCTTTGTAATCTTGTTTATACTTTGGAAGTGCTATTTATTTAATTTTAGGTTAAGTCTTTTTTTATTTTTGTTAGAAAGAGAATTATGGCTATTATTTATTATTAAAAGAAAGCAAGGTTACAGTTTTAACTCGAAACACGAAAAATAGAAATCACTCCTGAAGTAACGTGCATGTTTCAAATGTTTCTTCCGAAATGAGAATTACTACCACGTAGCCCGTAGCGCCATACCACAATCCTAGGAAGAATCTCTAGTCTCAGATGCTAGAGCTTTTAAGAAAATTCTAAACAATTACTACTAACTGTACAAATTTATAAACAGGTAATAATAATGTTATTATTACAGAAATAAATTAATTTTCATTCTTTGTCACTGCCAGGGTCAAGCTACGTTAAAGGGAAATAAATTCATTGTAGTCCCTTTAACAGTACTTGCCATTTGACAGGTAGTAACGATCCTCTTAGGGCTTTGAATGTGTCTGCGAGGTCAGTTGTCAATGTTCACATTACTTTCTGTGTTATAACGTCCGTATTAGCAACATTTGATATAAAGCACAAACAAAAGATACTAAATTGGTGTCTATTCTAGTGCATATAGAATAAATATTAGAAGTCCTTACTTTCGGCAGCAAATCTAAACAATAAGTCGATTTGATCTTCTGCTTTCCAATCCTGACCAATGAGTAACTTGACAAAGTCGTCTGCTACACTATTGTGTGACTCTAAATAATAGGTCGCAGAGTTCGGTCTCATCAATCTTCTGTTCACAGGACTACGTAACTTCTGCCAGTGTTCCCCGTTACTGACAGAGAGAGAGAGAGAGGGAGAGAGAGAGACAGTGAAAGCACAGTTTATATTCAATTATATTTATATCAATGTTAATCATATAGGTAATTTATTTTACTCAATTAAATCTACTGTCTATAATACAAATGATATCCAATTAGATTAGTGAGGAAACCAATTAATTTGAACTCGCTTAGGCCAAAATTTCTGCCTTAATCAAATGTATTTACTAGTTTTAATTAATGTAATACAGTTATATAACATGAGTATCATAGATTGGCCATAATACCCAGCTATTTTTCTTGTTAAAGTGTAATTCGAACTCAATAAGTCTCTTGCATGCTAAGTCTTGTGGACACTATGTCTTATGGGCATTATGAAAAGTTGTGAAAACTAAAGTATGTTGAGGACAATGACAACAAAAAATGTGAACTTTGAAAAAAATGGATAATTGTATAAAAATGTGGCTAGTTTAAAAAACTGACACAATAAACGAGATGAGCTAACCTTGAGGATAGAGATGGTTTCAGCCCGTTTCTGGCCTCATAAGTTTTCAGAATGGCCATGCTCGGGTTGATTGGGTATTGACCTTCATTCTGGAACACCCTCTCTATGTCTTTCGGATCACTAATTAAAACTGAGAGCTCCGTGAGCCGCAATTTGACCACAGGGCCGTACTTGTCAATGAGTGAGTCGAACAGCAGTTGATTGTTCTCTGAAGTAAACTTAGCTGTGGGATAAATAAATAAACAAATAAATATAGACTGTGCTATTGTTTACATGTGAAGTCACCTGTGTTACGTACTTGTAGCTTTCTTACAATTGATATTGTACGTAAGATGATATTTTAGCTGAACGGTTAAATCTATATCCATTTCCTACTTTAATTTTCGTGTCAAAATAAAAACATATGTTAAAGGGGAGCGTGGTCGAGAGGCTAAGTGCGGCTTGAGTTTGGCTTGGTTGGCTACCTCGAAGGGGGCTCGAGGTTCGACACCCGACTCGGGCAGAGTTGTGTTTACTGAGCGCCCAAAGGCAGCACGGGAAACCAACTCCTAGATACCCCCTCCCCCCCACTGGTCCACAAATGAGACTGGACCAAAGCGCTCTGAGCATGCTATAAGCATGAAAGTAGCGCTATATAAAAGCTATAATAATAAAAGGGACATTCTCCATGCTTAACATCAATCTAAATTCAATCCAGTAGATCAGTAATACCCAAAACTAAGCCCCGGAGGCCGCTGGTCAAATACATCTAGTCGCTAGACATGCAGCGCGTCTCTCTGAACAACAGGTAATAAACCAATGAAGTCGACTACAATCGCAATCAACAAAACGAACACTCAAAGACATCTTCTCAGTGCCTGAGACATCTGCAGTTTCATCTCTAAATACCCAGAGAATGCAAATAATTTATGATGCTAAAGCTCGTTTGTATTGGGTCTATTCCAGTTGCCAGTGCTCCGTTGAACCAAACCAACGTTTAGCCTTCGACGATTGCATGTGAAGAACTTTCTTGTATCTCTTCTATTGTAAACTGGTGGACATGTTTAACGTGCTATTTTATCGGGCGCTGACACCGACCGGAACTCCGCAAGACTTTTGTTCAAAGAAAATAAAACATTTATCACATCGGAAGATAATTGGCAAATTAATTAATTAGACCTGAACTAAATATTTTTTCATTTGCAACTTTGTATGTGACTAAAGAGGCTAATCCTTTGTACTTTCACACTTCTTTCTACTACTATTATGAATGACATCTACAACCCAGGACTTTCATTTAATGCTCGCTCTTCATGTGGATCTATCCAGCACCACTTTTTCCCAGGTGTTAGTGCCGACTTTGAAGAGCTTTGTGTCGCGATTGCATACATCAATATAGTTTAGCAGTGGACGACCAGCAGATACTTGCCTTCTGTCAAATCAACATTCAGAATGTCTTGTGAAAGTCGATCTTGTGGCATTCATATTTCATAATAACTATAGCTATGTGCAAATAAAACAAGATTACAAAGAAAGTTTGTGTGATACACAAACTCAGAGGCGGCCCCCGTCGGAGTCGGTTCCCTGTCAGATCCGCCTATTCGCAAGATGTTTCGGATGTTCCTTGTAAGTCCCTGAATCAATTCCTGTGTGCTCCTATCCTTAAACTATCGCAATATTTCTGAAAGAACAGTAAAGGTTAAATCATATTTTCAAAAGCCTTTTGTGTTTTTTTCTAACCGTGACGGGCAGACCAACCAACAGACAAAACGCACAAAAATATGCTTGTTTTATTCTAATGGGGGCACTAAACAATTTAAAAAAAAAATCTGATTTTTTAAAAAATTTAAGAAATTAGTTTAAAATCATGTCATTTCCGGGCTTTACGCTAGTACACGAAAGCCGCTGCTAAAAGTTCATTTTAAAAAATGTGCGTGATATCTACACGCCCGAGGCATTTCTTATAGTAACATTTCCTCCCTTACATTTACGTAATTGTTTAAGAATTAATGTTTTGTTATTTAAAAATCGCTTGCATAATTAATTTTACAAATTAAACGGTTTGCTTTTAGAAAACTAAAAGTAGCCGTTGCACCTAAACTTTTCAAGCCGCATTTAATGGTGAAAAAATATTTTTCGTATCTCTTCTAGTTTTGGCGCACTGAGTCTGACAGACGGACAGACGGACAGACAGACAGAAAGTCATTTTAAAAAATGTGCGTGATATCTACATGCCAAGAGCATTTTTTCTAGTAACATTTCCTCCCTTACATTTACCTAATTGCTTCACAATCGGTGTTTTATTATTAAAAAATCGCTTGCATAATAATTTTTATAAATTAAACGGTTTGCTTTTAGAAAACTAAAAGTAGCCGTTGCACCTAAACTTTTCAAGCCGCATTTAATGGTGAAAAAATATTTTTCGTATCTCTTCTAGTTTCGGCGCCCTGAGTGTGACAGACGGACAGACGGACAGACGGACAGACGGACAGACGGACATTTTGCACAAACCTAATAGCGGCTTTTCCCCCTTACGGGGGCCGCTAAAAATCGTAGCGACTAACATGCTTTAGACACCCTTTATAGTGCAAAGAATTCCAAGCCTATAGTAAATTTCACATGGTCAGACATGAACTACAGATTGGCCCATTGTAGTAACAATAATACCGTATCTTTACAACTATACTTCAGTGGAAGCACTACTTGTTAAGTTACTACACTTTACAATAGTCCAATGATATGCCTTTAGATTTACACTTAGAAGATGATGCTCACAATTTTCCTAAACATTAATTCATTTAACTCTTGCATCAATAATGCATAGGGGTAGGGGGATACTTGGAGGTGCACTTGCACCCCCATGGATTCTGACTAAATCTACAGCTACGTAATAAAAAAACACATCTGGATGATGTATTTCATTAAAAGTATTTTTAAAATATTGGCTACAATGTGGCTACTGAAAATTTAGAGGCACGCACGTACATGGCTAGCCATCCATTCTATACGCCTGGGCTAATCTACTACTACATTAACCAGTGGAAGCACTAAATCTTCAGCTGCTACTTAGAAGTTACTTGATTTGGTGGTGCGAAAAAAAAAAGACTAAAATTTGGCTACCCAGAAACCGGGGGGGGGGGGGGGTGCAAGTGCACACCTTTGCACCCCCCATGCGGACGCCCATGTCTACTATATATATAAAACAATCGCAGAAGACGAAAAGAAAACTTAAAATATACCGACGGTAGAGAACGGCTTTGTCTGCTTGAGGTGCGGAAAACATATGCAGGTCGCAACTGGGTTTTCGTAGGCAAGTAAAACACTGCACTCATCCTTAATCTTCGGAATCGTAGACTCAGGTTCTTTTAGCATTGATGCTGCCGCGACATGGGCGTTTATGAACCCAGGTACACAAAGTAGGGTTGGGGCTTAACGAATTCTATAAACTAGACATTGTTTTAAAGCTCTTTTTTTTTTCCTTTCATTAATATTGTAGACTGACGTCATACATGTTAAATTGTGATTAAAACACAAAAAAACAAACTCAAAATTCCATTGTTCTTATAGGGATTAAAAGACAATTGAAAGGTCAACTATTTAACATATGCACTTTAACACCTTATTTCCTTACCTTTCTGAAATTCGCAAACATCCTGTTCAAGTGTTGAAAGATTTAACTTATCAGGTGAAAAATATGTTTTTTAGAAGAAACAAGAATTTCACTTTTTTTTTGTTTTTACAAAGTTTATCTCAACTTACTCTGTCTGGCTAAAAGCTTGAACATGTTATTTCTTCCACACCAAATATCGAATTAAATAGAAATGTAGCAACATTTTATATTTGTTTGTACTTAACTACACAAAGAATATAAAAAAACAACATGAATAACTTTAAAAATACTTTTCTTTTAAATATAATAACACCATTATACAACATAAAATATAATAAAATATTTATTTTAAAAATGTTTGGTTCACGCCGGGTATCGAACACATAATTTTGTCACCGTCAGACGCGTGGACGTAATTTGATGAGTATTCAACAATTCAGGAAGCGACAATTCAGACTTTGGTGATTATTAGCAGCCCCCAAAAGGGGAAAAGACGCTATTAGTTTTGAGTAGAATGTCTGTCCGTCCGTTCTCTTGTCCGTCAATAATAATAATAATAAATTAATATTTAGGAAAATGTTGCGCATCGTCTTCTAAGTCAAGATCTAAAGGTCTATCGTTGGAATATTAGTGTAGTAGATATATAAATAGTAGATATATAAATAGTAGATATGTAAATTCGCTTAACCAAGATTCTGTTTTCATCAAGACGAAATAAATCGCTATGGTTGTGTAAATGAATTATCATTAACACTGTTCTCGCTTTGGTTCATTAGGGTAAATCAGGGGCGGACTGGGTGTCAAAACCGGCCCGGGCATTTATATAAATTTCGGCCCACAAATTGTATGCCACATGATAAGCGTCCAATCATATCTGTCCTCAAAATCAGTGTAAATTTTAATAATGTATCGAATGTAGTTAGTATATGAATAAGTTATTAGATGATTTTGAAACTATCTGATAAGCGCTATTACTAAATGAATAAAGTATAACACTTGGAATGGGGAATCTTATATTGTGAAAAGTTTTTGCTACCATATAGATCTACAAAAGTATTCACATTCAAGACGTCTGAAGATCTCTCAAATATTGTTTATGATTCATTTTCACTCCACGCCATATGAACTTCAATTCACAAATACAATTCTTCATCCTCCATTATTTTAACAGTCCATCTCACAAGGTCATGGGGGCGCGGTGGCTGAGCCACTAAGTGCTTCTGAACCTGGGGTCCTGGGTTTGAATCTCGGTGAAGATTAGGATTTTGAATTTAGTGATTTTTAGGGCTCTCTCGGTCCACCCAACTTAAACAGGCACCTGACTTTAGTTAAGAAAGAATAGGCTGTTTGACATTGCGCTGGCCACATGACACCCTGCTCGTTAGCCATTGGCAAAGAAACAGATGACATTAACATCATCTGCAAGGTCTGAAAGAGAACTTTCATATACTGCTTTCTCCATAACCTGGAAACCTAATTTGATTGCATCTTAAAACTGGCTACACACATACACAACAGAACATGTCCACTTGTTTTTTATATGCTTACGTTCAGTAAAACAAACGCTGTCACTGTAATCTCGTATATATCAATAACTTTGTCGGCTTAGCATAAGTGTTTCTTGTAACGTTTAGCCTGTTCATTCGTAAATGCTGTCGTCGTAAAGTTGGTGAATGACAACAATCTAAATTAGACAAAATAGAGGCCAGACGTAGAGATAGATTTAAATGTATTATACAATTTAAACTAAATTGACATCTTTTTAGTGCTTAAGGGGGGCATATTTATTTATTATGTAAACATTAAGAGGTCAATCTGATGCGAAAAGCATTACCCAGTAGTAAAGTAAAGTAAAGTTCTCCTTTCAGACCTTGTGGTCTATATGACAGATGATGTAAAGGTCATCTGTTTCTGTGCACGAGGGTGTAATGTGGCCATCACAACGACCAACGGCCTTAACTTTTCCCCAACTAATGTCAGGTACCCATTAAAAATGGGTGGACTCAGATGCGCCCAAAGTTCGCGAAATTAAAAAAAAAAGTTCCTAGGTGATCAGTTAACGTTTCTCAACGTATTCCTGAAGTGTTAGAAGAGTCTTATCAAAGTCGACGTGTCGTCCTGTTTGCTGTTATATAAAAAAAACGCCTAATTATTTTTTAAATTTCATTACTTTAAAAACTATCATTGGTAAATTCGATGGGGGCGGGGGCGGGGGACGCATCTGAGTTTGTGTAATAACATAAACTCTCTTTGTAATATTGTTTTGCACAGTTTTCTAACAATAGTTATTATTACTTATTTTCTGCTCCTTCTTTTTCCTTCTTTTGCTTTTTGATTCCAATCAACACATTTCAACACTGTTCAAGATAGTAATTGTGATTTGTGTAGCGGGCCAACTCCATCAAACAAAAAAGCATTCGTATCTGGCTGGGCATGTCTTCTATAGGACTTGGAACGTTGTTATCTCAATACAAAATAAATGCCTTAATTTTCTTGTTTATCGTTTAGTGACTTCTACTGAAAGCACTATATACGGATGAAGGATATTTACGTTCATGCTTTAGATTAGTATTAAACTTAAAAAGTGTAAAAAGTCTTCTTTATATGTAATCATGACGCTCAAGGTGTTGCGTTTTAAGAGAATAATATAAATCTTGAAACAACTTACTGACATTCATGTGGCCTTTCCCGTGGCCCTACCGGCCCATTAGGGTACCGGCCCACCGGGGATTTGCCCGAGTGCCCATATAGCCATTCCGCCCCTGGGGTAAATAAAGCAACATGTGTTACCGCATTTGTCATTAGTAATTGATTTCAGCTCTCATAGAGACGCCCTGGTAGAGGATAGGCTAACAACCCAGCAGAATCTGGACCCAGCGAGTTTCTCCGTTACTATGGTAGAAATTACCAGTTTAGCTTCGTAGGCTAATTAAAGAAAAACCTGGTATCGCAGCCCTGGAGCTGGGCTGTCTTCTGATTACATAAAACTGGAGTGACAGCCATCTCTCCAGCCTCACACAGACACATATATACACACACACACTGATTGTGGCGGAGGAAACAGAATCACCCTGAATGTACTGCTTTTTGACCGTTTAAGTTCTGGAGGAAAATGAGCAAACAAAAAAAATGGTATCGACCAGACGGAAGTGTAGATGAAAAGTCTCTACTTTAACAGTGAGTGCCCAGAAAATTCTTTCTCAGTGGATCTATGAGTTCACTTTCCTTGCCAAAGTTTCAAACAATTAACGGACTTTATCTCATGTGTTCTATTGTGACATCTGTATTTAAATGTCCAAGAATACCGTATTATTATTATTATTATGCTTAAAAGTGGGATAATAGGTGTGTGTAATGTCTTATCTAGGTATAGACAAGTTCTAAAATTGACTTCCTAAAACAGGCACAACATTATCTCAGCCAGGCAGTACTAAATATAGCATCCATGTGTTTGACCTAGATGGACTACTGTTGACATGCCCTCAGGTTAGAAGATTGACAACATCGATTTGCAAGATTAAATTCATCCCGAAGAAATCTTTTAAGCCAATAGCAGATATACACAACCGCCCAAGGTTTAGGATTTTTTCAACATCAATCAAATTGAAATTGAAATAAAAAAATATATTCATGTGTTAATCACTGCGCTGCATTGTCTATTAGTGATTTTTGTTTATTTAACAAACATACACTTTAGCGACTTGTAACATTCAACCAAACAACCCCCTTTCCTGTTTTACCGATGCAGTTTAGTATATTTAAAGCAAGCATTGTACGCTTTATTATTTTTATTTTTTATGCTTTTGTTCATTTATTAGGTGATTGCTGTTCATAGCAATAAAAACATGCAAAATATAAAACAAAATCATTTTTAAAAGTCACCTAAGGGAAATAACTCCGCTCTTACTACTATATTTCTCAATAAGGTAGAAGTTGTTTTCTTTTAAATTAATAATTAATTACCACTGATTAGTTTAGAATTGATTTGTGTTTTTTTTAGAACCTTACAGAACATCGCTCCATCATTCTGGTTGATCCCACGACTACATCCTTCTTCACGCTCCTGAGCTCTATTCCCAACAACGATCCTTATCAAACTGTCATGACTGACCGTCGTAACTCGTCACGGTTGACCTTTCGTGTAACGCTGGCCTTGGTTATTGGCGTCAGTTGTCTAATGTAACGGATGCATGTTTCAACGTTGTACTTGAAGTATTTCTAAATACCTTGATAATTCTTGATGCGTGAGTACCTTGTAAGGTTTTATATTGCAGAGGCGAGTCCGAACATAAACATCACGTTACAAGGAATGAAAAGTAATGAACAGTATCAATGCACAGTCACTCGAGAGGAAAACATAATAACAAGATTTAATGCAGAATGGGCCAAAGTTGAGTCAGTCACTACAAAGATGGTATCCTTTTGAGGGCCTAGCAAAAACATGATCTAAAAATCCACACTAATCTCTTACCTCAACGTCTATGATGTCACTATAAAAAGTGCGTTCACAGTAAGTTTAATATAGTGCGTAACTAAAGTAAACTAAACTAAGCGTCTAACACTGCACACACCAATATCCCCATATGTGTCACCACCAAGTTTATTAAAATATAATTTGATTTAAAAAAAAAAAAAAAAAACTTACTGAATGGTTTGTACATCAGAATAGGTCCGAGAACCGGCCACAGATGAATTCCTTTTGGACCTGGCACCTCTTCAAA
>JADKLZ010000728.1:1909-18810 GCA_021533235.1 Biomphalaria straminea | reverse complement strand
TTTGAGACGCATGCCATTAGGAAGCATTTTATAGGTAGTGGAGTGCTTACATCCATTACCACTTCCGGCAATGACAACCTTGCGGAACCACTTTAGCACGCTTTATTTATAACAAGCGTATATAAACTCACATATCATAGATATGGCTAAATATGTATGGTTCATTCCCCTTAACTTCTCCTCACCCATTTAAAACGTTCCAAATTATTGGTTGTACTGAACAAGACATGAAGTAATAAAAAAAAAAAACAATTGACCAATTAGTCAATTAATTATAGGCCATTAATATGTTGTTTAGTATGGAATAAGGAAATAAATTCTACGTTTAAAGACAAAATATTTTGTTTTATTTTACTTGTATATAACAAAAAAGAGCACATTTAAGGAAAAAACTTATCACTTGCAACTACATGTCACAATAATGTAGAAGCTATTTCCATTATTTCATATGAAAAATTATAATTAATTACCTACTTGATAATTGTTTATGTTTTAATTGATTCATTATTTTGTTTGATACGATAGCTTCAACTTGATCCTAGAATGGGTATTGGAGAAGTAACGTGTTCAACAATCTTAAGGGACGAAACTATATATATTTGGCCATATCTTAATACTGAAGGATTAATTCCCCTTGTTGTCATCAAACAAAATAATAATAATTATTATTATTATTATTATTATTCTTATTCGAGTACTTAGGTTAATTTTTTGCTATGATAAACATACAAGGGAAGCGCTTTCGTTATAAAGTTTTGATATTGTTACTAGCAGGGGCTAGCTAGGAATTTTCCATCGTTTGGGAGCCCGGGGGCTTGACCTCTTTGGTGGTCCCAGCATTTTGGCATAGTATTTAGATTTAATGTAAATAACGCTCATTTTGCCCCCCCCCCCCATTAAGTGGGGGCCCGGGGGGGATTTTCAAATTCTCTCCCCTCCTCCCCCCACCCTAGCTACGCCCCTGGTTGCTAGGGCGACAAAAAAGTCCTAAATTTAGGCATGCCTAGGCCTACATATGTAACGCATGACCAAATACCGGCACTCTCTGTCTACAGCGTATGTGTGTGTGTATATGTGTATGTCTGTGTGTGTCTGTCAATGTACCTGCATATCTTTTCCTGTCGCTCTAGGTCTGTCAGAAACTGGGTGACTCCATAAAGACAGATTTATAGTGGATTAAAATAGTGTAAGCTTTAAGATTGTAAACTTGAACGGGCTGAGGACTTGTTCAACTTTTACTGGTTTATCTCCTTGTCCCCTCTAGCAGTGTTCAAATATAGAAAGTCTATAAAAACGATTTATGATTTACTTTCCACTACATTATTATTTTTTTATCGTTTTATTGTGGAGTTTTTCTATACAGTTGTTTTCATTGAGCTCAGTGGTTCTTATTCTGTGCAAGGGTTCTCATAGATCATAGTGGTTCCAAGGATATTTACCGGTTGTCATAGGAGACATTTTTTCATGTTATTGTGTCTTGATAGTGTGACACATAATGGGTCCGGCGAAAGTGTTATCACTGATAGGAGAAAGGGTGAAGACGAGTAAATGGCGCCTAAACCGTAAACTTCGGACAGGAGGGGGTTCGTTAGCCTTCGCTGGCTCCCCAACCAGAAGAAGGAAAACACTGATTTCAAACCTCGGCTATACTATATCATTTTTATACCTGAAAACAATGGATGCGCCCAGATGAGTCACTGGTTTTGGTCTCGTCTTGAGACGGGGTAGAATCTGGTGTGGCAAAAAAAGCCAATTCTAGAGCGGCTGACTTTGCCACTATTAGTGTATGTGTATGCATCTATTTCAGGGCTAGATGACATGGCAGCTTTAGTTTTGTTTCTTGACTAAGGCAGCTTCGTTTCTTTTGCTATCAGCGAGGATTGTCACAGCACGCAGTCTGTCTTCATGCTCTCTGTTTTTTTTTGTTTTTTTTGCTATTTCTTCCCTCACACTTTCGTTGATGTCTGTGGCTCTCTTGTCTCGCTTTGCAGATATCTCTATAGATTAGTCTTGGGCGGCCCTTGGGTCTGACTCCCTCCACAAGCTCAGCATTTAAGATATATTTCGGCTATACTGCTACACCTAATATAGAAAAGTATTCGGGGGGGGGGGGGGCAATCCTGAGGAACAATGAGAACCTTGGGCCGCCGGCACTTAGCGTTTCTTTTTTGACACATCAGCTGCTTGGAGAGGGGGGGGAGATGCTGTGTGGGTTGACTATTCGTAGCATTTCTATGAAATGATCCACACCTTCACTTCGCTTCTGAAGGGGGCCGTACATGTGCTTTGGTATTCATAGAGCTCTATGATCGTAATACTTTACTTGTCATAGAGTTCAGTAGTTCTAGTTCGTAACACAAAGTGATCACTGTAATTAGGAACTGGAAACCTGGCTGTGTCTAAAAGAGCCAAATTCCTCGCCACGTGGATTTGATTAAATGACCATTCAGTTGATGCGGGACATTTGGACAGATGATTTTGCGAAGACTCATTTTTGGTCACTGGAAGAAGTTCTGTTTTGAGTCTAAGGAAAATTTAGGCTAGACTCTTTTTGGACTTTCCGAAAAGGAGATTCTATTTGCTGTAGTTTATTTTTTTTAGTTCTTCTGTATTGCTTTCCTTTAAACTATCAGACTGATCCAGAGACACGTGACTTCAAAATGAAGGCCATGGGTCATCCTAGGATAAAGTTTTTTTCTGATCTCTCAGCTGGAGTCTGTGGACAGTTTATTCTGGGGTCAATACGCAAGCGCCACTCCTAATCCTTTCTAATCCTGACTTGAGACAGAAATATTGGCGCCATGGGAAGTCTCTGCTGAAGCTTATCTGACCTTATACATTAGAGACGTTAATTGAAAAGAGGAATAAAAATTTATGAAATTGTATACAATATGTAGATTGTAGTACAATTGAAAACTAATCAAAGGTTACCTTTTAATTCAGTACTTCTTAAAATACAAGTGCTTTTAATATTGCATGATTACCTATCATGTAAATTACTAGATCTAGATCTGAAAACGTATTTGTTTTGAACAACTAGCCATTGTTTATAGACAAGCAGTAGAATTAATCCAATTTTTTAAAACCAAATCTTATCCAAGGGGAAATAACTGCTAATTATTAATATTTATCTGAAAATTTCAGGGTTTAGCTCCCTTTCTTATATGTAAACAAATTAATTTGTACTAAATAATTAAATAATTAGTTAATTTTTGGATAGATTCTTGTATTGTTACTGACTATGAATAACAATTCGAAAGTTTAACTTGATCCGAGAATGGGAAGTGGGATAAGATCGTGTCAAAATGAAAGAAAGGGACTAGATCCATATATATATATATATATATATATATATATATATATATATATATATACGCACATTTCTCATTAGGTTTTATTTATTTCCCCTTATTTCAAAATTTGAAAAAAAAATCACCTACAATTAATTATCTAGTTGTTCAATCATTGATTCATGTCTTGTTAGGTTAAATGAATAATACAAAGTTATAACTTCACGCAAGAATAGGAAATTGGAGACTCTTTAGCAGACAGAGCTAATATAAGCTTTGTAAGACTCAAGCCACGAAGTTGAACTCGGGTAGATCTGGTCGGGTACGGGAGTGTCACACTTGTTTATCGACCCTACTTCTGGATTCGCAGTCATCTGTTATCATGCTATAGTAATAGGTTACGATAAAAGTCACGTGTCTATACCTCGCAGCTGGGGTCACGGTGATCTCAGAGATGTCATCGATTATTCTTAGTGCAATGAACTTTACAAGGTGAAGGTTCATAGGTCGTTTTTAAATAATCAACGCATTAACAAATAGGCCTTTTCCCGTCTTGTATCAACTTGTATTAAATGTGTTCAGAAACACTGATATAAATAAAGAGTCATGTAACAGTAGTATCTAGCCTTTTGTTCGTAGTCACACACGAGGGTTCGAATCCTATTGAAGACTGGTATTTTTATTTCTGGATCCATGGGTGCCTCTAAGTCCACCCAGCTCTAATGGGTACCTGACATTAGTCGGTGAAAAGTAAAGGTGGTTGGTCGTTGTGCTGGCCACATGACACCCTCGTTCACCGTAGGCCACAGAATCAGATGACCTTTACATCATCTTCCGTATAGACCACAAGGTCTGAAAGAGGAACTACCTTACACACGAGGGTCTGATTAGCTAAAATATTGATTGAGATACCATTGAAAATATAGTCAGAGCGAATTCTTGCAGTTCCTCTTACAAATATAGCCCAGGGCGATATCTACACATGACCAAAAGCATATTAAAAATAACAGGGGGACATAAATATATTATTTTCATAGCCACATAAACAATAGAAAATGGACTAACAAGATAAATACTAATCTCTCTATATTTGAAAAAAAAAAAGATTATCTAATTCAGTTCTTCTATAATTTTGTTATGATATTCATTGAAAAATCATCTTGTAGTATGGTTGGGACTTTAAAAAAAAAAAAAAAGGCATCTAGATGTTGTATTTATTAATATTAACTCTTTATCTCCGTAATTATTTTTTCATGTTCCGAAAGTACTTTTCTTTTTTCCACATTCTTACATTCTACCCTGTTATCATTAAAACTTCAATAACATTTTTGTTTGTAATAAAAAAAAATACTTTGGTAAAGAATTATAGGGGAATGCATGCTCTTTTTATATAATACAAATTAAATTTTATAAAGCAGAAATTAATTTAATTGAATGAGGTCAAATCAACGATGGTATCGTTAATTAGAAAAGAAAGATTTAAAGTTTATTGGCCGATCTTTAGTATGCCTTATTTTTCTATTTTTATAATTGTATATAATATATGAAATATTCTTTAATTCTTTTTAAATATTTTATAGGTAATTAAAATGCATTCTATTTTATCCATCTTTACAGAGTTATTCAATGCTCTTTTTTTACCCATCTTTTTAAGATATATATGAAACTCTTCAAATATTCGTTTTTTTCGTTATAAATAGAACGTGTAATCAATTGTAATTTAATTAGGCCTATTATATAACATTTTCGAATTTAAACATTCTTTCATTATTGTATGAAATTCTATTATTATTATTTTTTAAACTGTAACTGTTTGAGAAGCTTTTACTTTCATTCATCAGTGCAGTCTAGTGACTTTGTGACCCAGGTGATTATAAACAACCTTACCTTTCAGAACTTTTCTATCTTTAGGAAAAGGGGAGGGGGGAGAAGAAGGAACTCTCTTGTGATTGTGTCCCTTTTTTTTTTTTAAACCAACATTAAAATTAAAAAGACATTAGCACCTGGCATGTCGCAGTAGGGAAAGCACCCCAGGCTATAGATCGTAACGTAAACATATAGAAAAACAAGTACAATATGAAAAATACTTAAGCTATATATATATATATATATATATATATATATATAATACTTAAAAAACAAGCTTATATTAAGCACAATTGTATCAATTAGTTTTAATCAGTCATGTAATTTAATTTGTAATGGATCTAGACTAACAATAAAAAGCATTTATAAAAATTTTAAATCAAAGGGGGGAATGACCTAAATTCAAAGTCATGACTTAAGCTTTCTCGGACTTCTCAGGTCTACACGGTAGCCACTTTGATAGCGGAAGATTGTATAGTTATCATTAAACCTCATTCATTCACCAATCGTAAACAAACAACATTTAACCACGTGGTTCTCCTTATCTTCCATACAAAGTATTCCATCCATCGTGGTTGTCATGTGATGCGTATTTTTCATAGTTTTATCAATAGTATGACAATGCTAAATGTGTTTCTTTACGATTGGTGAATGAGGTCCATTGTTTTTATAGTCTCGTCCTATATGGTGTGTTCGCGAAGTCTCAGGCGAGTCTTATTAAGGGGGATTAATTCAGCCTGTACCACCTCTTCTGTCAAGTACTAATTCTTTTCCTTGTTTGAGATTTCTAACAATGTAATTCATTACCGATTTATTGAATCTTATGTTGTTAGGTAAAAGATATAGTAGTGCAAACATTTCAACTTGATCCGAGATTGGGTGTCGTAGAAATAACGTGTACAAACTTTTTACCAGACAGACAGACAGACAGACAGAGTTGATAAGAGCTTTGTAAAAAAGAAAAGACAAAATCCTTCCTTATACAGCTGACAAGCCTTAGTATCAGTCATCATTTTTAAAATTGTGGATGATATGTTATCAAAACTTAATGTGGGTTAAGTAATAATGAATAATTTGCATATATATAAAATTATATATTAATATTAATCTTGATGTACGTTAACTCTTTAATGAATGCAGAAATACTCTTAGACGTATAAGTCACCCAAGAGAAATATTTTTCACGTTCTTTAGTCATATTTATATTTTACTTTCAAAAATTATAACGGTCAAAGTAGAGTTTTCAAAATGTGGCCAACAAGCTACTATTTTTTTTTTCTCAGCGATATACATCCACTTTTAAAGTTCCAGGAGAATCGTTGCACCTGTTTCCGAGATTCATGTCCAGGCACGAGTTGAATCGAGGTATTCTATAAATGTCTCTGTCTCAAAGTCAGTGTGTCTACAGTGATAAAAAATGTTATTCTAAGCAGTGTCTAATTCTACCCCTATTAGTTCCGTCTCATAATTAGTTGCGTAAAGTTTTTAATTTACCAACACGCTACTATCATCACAAACTGTCACGCAATTGTCTATTGAAGTACTACAACATGAACATTCAAACAGGGCCGGACTTAGGGCACCGCAACCTATGCGGCCGCAATGGGCCCCGCACTTTCATAGGCCTCGTGCTACCTCTAGTTGTAAATTATAAGTTAAACCAATAACAGAGTTTCCGCGGTCTCCTGATTTTCCAGGGGCTCTGTAAATCTCCTGAAATTACAAAATATACGAAAAAGTCATGAAAATCTCCTGAAATTGTTAAAATATCATGAACACTCAAAATATGTTCTAAAAATAGGCAAAATTGTAATTTTGGTGTGTTATTCAATATGAAAAAAGCCAATCCTACTCGCGATTAAAAAAAGCAGCATTGTCAGCTTTCATTTAATAAAAATAAAAAGGGCGAATTTTAACCAAAGCAGTACGTTCCAATACTTAACTCTTTGTCTCCGTAATTAATTACCACATTCTGATGGAATCAACGTTGATATCGTCTGTTAGGAGAGAAAGAGTTAATTTACTGTAATAGTCAATGGCATGTAAATATAGATTTAAATCTATCTTGATCTCTGTGTAATAGGCTCGTAAAGTCAACTTGATCTTGATTTTGCACTTAGTCAAGTACGAATAAAGTGCAAAGACGAATTTATTTTCAAACAAAAATCTTAATTTTCACCTATTATCATTGTCGCTACCCATACAGGGCCTCGCGTAATCCGTTTTGCATAGGGCTCCTTCAATCTGTAGGACAGACCTTGCATTCAAATTTCTATGAAAATCATTATCGCTCTTTTAGAGATTGGTATCCAAGTCGTTTTTTTTTGTTTTTTTTTGTAAAAATGTCTTTCGATGATTTTTTTTTTTGTGTGTCAATAAGCCAGTGAAAAATATCAACCGGAAACCAGGAAACGTAATGCCATTTTGTTTTTCCACAAACATCTCAGCTAAAATGTCTGACTATTTCTTCTCTTCAACAAGAAAGGAATCATAACCACGTTAAATTCACGAATGTAGCTCTCAGAAAAGAATTCTTTCTTTTCCTGTCTCTACGTTTTCTTGGACAGTTAGGGTACCAGACATGATCTGACAACCCTTCTTCACTTCTCTTGTCTTTTGCAAGGGTTGGGGTTTCTTCCGGGGACAGACCGGCCCGTCCATTCCTCGATGTTCACCTCCTATTTTTTTCCTTGTCTGCCTCTCCTTCTTTTTTCCTGGTACTGTTCCCCTGCAGAAAGGTCTTTGCTAGCTCTTCATCATCATGAAACTCCATTTGAGTTAGGGCTTGAGAGGCTTAAATCCTCTCTTGCAAAAGCCCTGGACAGAAACTCTGCTGTCTCGCGTAGTGTATACATCTCACCATACAGGTCGAGAATGTTGGGTTTCCCAGACCTGTCGAGACCGAGATCAGCAAATCTGAGGCAGTCAAAAAGAATATGAGACTTTTGCGAGCTCTTATTATCTTGTTACATGACTTTACAGACTTTCGTTTTTTTACAGCAGTTAGAAGTACTAATGGGGTCAAGTCAATATTGTGATTGTGTTTCAAATTTCCACGTCTATAATTTGTTCTTTGTATCTGAAAATAATTAAACACTAGAAAGTGGTGAGTCTGGAACCAGATTTAATGTTGTATTTATTTTTAATTCTATGTAATTCTAAACTTTCTTTCTAAACTTTCTAAATTTTGACCCAACGATCCGAACAGTATGTTTTCAGATACACTGCAACTAATGTTTTTAAATCTATACAACAATAAAGGTACACTTCTTTTATATTGTAAATTATAAAAAAAAAGGAAATAATAAGCAGGAGGGTTGGGGAGAGGGTCACAGTTTGCTGGGTCTTAAAGCGCATAAAAAGTTGTACATTTTCAATCTGCATTCACGTAGATATAAAACTCTAGATTTATATAGTTTCAGGAGTCAATGACCTTATATCAACTTCTTGTATATTGTCTGCGTGTGTTTCTTACACTACTACTCCCTCCCTCCTTGCCTCTCTATCTCTCCCTCTCTCCATTCTCTCTCCCTCTTTCTTCTCTATTTGTGTTTCCTGTAGGCCTATATCGAGCGAGTTTTTTTTTTAAATGTAAGCCTAACTGTATGCGCATATGAAACTGTATCTCTGGTCTGTCACGCTGTGAGGGTGACATGCTGTTCAACTTGCATATTAGGAAGAAAAAAAAATCAAAACCTTTATTCACCTTGACCCTGCTAAAAGACTTTACGAGAGCCCAGGAATAACTCTGGCTAGAAAAAAGGTCCATTAACCTGATTTGTGTTTCCTTTATTACACATGGCCGTTTTGAAATGGTTTTGCATATCTAACAGTGGATCTAAAACTGTGAATTGATACTAGTTCTAGGTACTGTGATCTTTGTGGTTCTAACAGTATGCACTGGTTATTGTCTTCTTACAAGTCACAGACTTTCCTTCCAAATGAGATAATTATGTCATAAGCGTATCGATCTGTAAATCTTGCATGGTAATACAGGACTTAGGCTCTGCTAAGTAATTGGGTTTTCTGGATGATTTAGGCAACATGTTCCATGCTGTAATGGCACCAGGGAAGTGGGATCATTTGGCGAATTTCGTCCCAGCTTAAGGTGTCTAAAATAACCTATAACAACCCAGTCCAACTCTTGACCTTAACCTGTGGCTCAGAGTCCGGCGGAACTGTTCTCACTAACAGGAGAAAGTGTAAAGGCGTGTAACTGGCGCCTTAACCAATAAGCTTCGGGCAGGGGGGGGGCTCGTTAGCTATGGCTGGCTACTCACCAAGGAGAAGGAAAACTTTGAATTCAAACTTCTGTTGCCTTGCAGCTATACCCAATCATGGGAAAGGCTTCGGGAGTCAACCCTGAGGGAAAATCAGGAGCTGGTGATCCTAAGGCGAATCATAGTTTCCTGCAGGGCAGGAGTAGGGTGGTACGAGTTCCTTAATAGTCCCAGTATTGGAGTTACCATTGTTCGCGGCGATTTACTCCACTAGCACTTATGGGCTAGTTAGAGCCTAGCTCGTGGACGCCTACAAACCACCCAACACAGCCCGCGAAGGCCGCGAAAGTCAGTCCAATCTTTACCCAAAGACAGACCCGATAATCAGCCAGGACACAGGAGATTCCGACCAACCCTCGAGTTGGTGTCCAGCGCTATATGCTTTTCAGAGAACCCGTAAGTCTCCTACTAACCGTTGCCCTGGGCCCCACTGGGGGGGGGGGCAGGACATAACCACTTTGTTTGCATTTTTACACTTGCCGACTGCTCATTCATCAGTGGCAGCAACCAGCACCCTTGGCCATCCCTCTAAAGAGTGGGGTGTTCACTTGGCGACCACGATGAGATGGTACTGGAACGACGAGGCGATTCTAAGGCAGTTTGCAGCATCCAGTGCTACATCCTTGCAGAACCTGCGACGCCGTTGACCCCCAAACTGTATCATCACTGCCGTTCCTTTGGATACATCAACTACGTGGAGAGGGGGGAACTGATGTGTGATCGACATCGTTTCAACCACAGTTAATGCCCAGGCATTCATCTCATTTCCATAAGATGATCCATAGTCGCTTCGCGAAGGATGCCATAGAAGGAACCTTTATCTGTATTCTTTTTCTGTGTGTGTCGCTCATACTACGTTCGTAAGTGTAGATTGTTATTCATAAATACTGTTTTAATGATGTGTTTTTTGGTTACTGTACCTTGAATTGGTTCAAATATCGTATTGCACACTGTTCTAAAGCACAACAATGGTGTCTTATTCCCAGGGGTTCTAATACAGTGCGCTGGCTAACATAAAACACACTGTTTCCAATGCCCCTATAATGTTATTTGGTTGCATTGGTTTTTATAAAGTTTGGGGGCATTATATTTAAACAAGACCCACTTAAAAGGTCTTATGTCTATTATGTCTAGATTCTCTACCAATACTTTAAAACTGAGATAGTTTTGCGTATAGAGAGACACCATTTGAGCCTAGAGCCTCTGAAACGGATCTTTCCCGTGGTTCTTAGATAAAGGGATCACAGTCTTCATGTCATATACCTCATTAGTTAAACTGGGATCTTTCAATTCGAGACCGGGCTACAATTCTGTGGGAAACGAGACACAAGGTCAACAGTATTGACTTCTAAGTCAAGTGCCCTTTTTCAACCATTTGAGAACTTTTTTTTTTATTGTCTGCTTGTGTGTGTTATCCTGTTCACATGTTATGCACTTATAACTAGGTCACCACGCTCTAGCAGATGTAATTGATTTTTTTTTTGTTCTTACAGTGCAATGAACTTGGAGTGAAAAGGTCGCCAGAAATGATCCGATAGGTTTTTGTATTCTTTTGAAGCTCTTCAGTTTTGTTTTGTTTTTTCTACGTTGTTTTTCTTAGGACAAAATGTACATGACAGTTGGCAACCCATCCTGACAACTAAGTGTTTCTCGTTGTTAATGTATTCTTTTTATGTTAAACTTGACCATATTGCAAGACTGCGGGAATAAGGGTTAATTTATATATTTGGTATTTTTTCTTAATTGCATAATGAAGAATTTCTCATAGCGTGGTCAGGATATCTAAAAGCTGTTTACTATGGTTTTGTGTGACTATCAGAAAGATGATCTTCCGACTCTTCTTTAGCAGGTAACTTTTAGAGAAAATATTTGTTGAAACAGTTAATTAATGTATTGAATGTACATCTCACGGGTCACTAGAGTATCGGTATTTATATTACACATTCTATTACGGTATCGAAGATGATTCAAAAGCCTATAATTGATTTGAAATATTTCTTCCAACTAATCTCATGTAGATTACGTAAGATAGTAGGCCTAATGACGTAACCGAATTAGAGTTGTAGTCTTATTGTTGCTAAATTTAGACCACTAGAAGTTTTGAGAATTGATGAAGCTATGCAGAATAAAGGATGGCTGCCTGGTCTTGTGGCATACTCTCTGGTCTGTCGTGCGAGAGATTTGATAAATGATGTAGTAGTCTTTAATTCTGAAGGAGCATCCGAATAAATATAAATCAATCATTCAAGTTTCGTTTATGTTTTAATAGTTCAGAATAATGGATTCTATCTCTCTCTTTCTCCTTTATCTCTCTATTCCCTCCTCTCTTTTTATTATTATTATAGCTTTTATATAGCGCTGCTTTCATGCTTATAGCATGCTCAGAGCGCTTTGGTCCAATCTCATTTGTGGACCAGTGGGGGGAGGGGGTATCTAGAAATTGGTTTCCCGTGCTGTCTTTGGTTGCTCAGTAAACACAACTCTGCCCGAGTCGGGTGTCGAACCTCGAGCCCCCTTCTAGGTAGCCAAGCAAGTCAAGCTCAAGCCACACTTAGCCTCTCGACCACGCTTCCCACTTTCTCTCTCTCTCTCTCATTTTCTCTCTCTATTTTCTCCCTCCTTTCTTTCAATCTCTATCTCTCTCTAACTCTCTCTCTTTCCCCTTTCTTTCTCTAGCACTCTCACTCTTTTTTTCTCTCTCTCAAACACACACACTCTCTTTACCAACTATCTTTCCTTCTATCTTACTCTCTTTCCCCCCTCTCTCTCTCTTACTCTTTCTTCTCTCTCTATTCCCAACTCTATGTTTCTCTCCCATTCTGTCCCTCTCTCTAACTCTCCCTCTCTTTCTTTCTCTACTCCTCTGTGTTTCTCCGGGATTTCTCTCTCTTTCTCTCTCTCTCTCTCTTTCCCACATTACTGTATAGTAAAAGCAGAAGCATTCCTACCCTTTAAGCTAATATGAACATTTTCAAATCATTTGACATCCTGTACCCCAAATTGGCATAATTTGTCATTAAAAGTAATGCCTCATAATCTTTATTATTAAAAATCAATTTATATTGTGCGAAACGTTTTGGTTATCAAGCTCATATATATTTGCATTCAAGAGTAAGTAACACTGCTTTTATATTAACTCCAAGCAAACCCTTATCAATATCAACCGTTAAATATTCTGTTTTAAAATTTCTATCACCAAATACTAGACTCACTTTGTAAAACACATTCTACCTCAATAAAAACCAAATTTAAAGTCATTTGTTGAAAGTGCCAATCACGTGGTAGCCCAAAAGACGCGAGGCAACACATGTACGCCTGACTCATTACAACTAATCTTGTGTGAAGTTCTTTGATCAGCCTTGAATGACATTTTTACAAAGCTCTTATCAATTCTGTCTGTCTGTCTGTCTGTCTGGTAAAAAACGTTTCTACTCTTAATTTTTCCCACACCCAATCTCGGATCAAGCTCAAATTTTGTACAATTATTTCTTTTACATGACAACACAAGAATAAATTTTTAAAAAGTTAATTAATTTTTGTTAATTAATTATTGTATTTGGTATAGAACAAGGGAAAGAAATTGTACTTGACTGACGTGGTGGTATAAGTTGTAGTAGTCCCTTTATACTTTGTAGGTCGCAGCTGGCACTACGGTCGCCTTGAGCCCTCAAGTTTAAAGTCATGTCTTCCAACTTTAAAATAAATAAATGCACTTAAAAGCGATTACGGTAACATTCACAGAGATACACCCTCCTTCCTCCCTCCTAGCTTTTCCCATCTGGTCCAGACAATAGAGAGCGTATTGAGAAAGCTAAAAGCATGAAATTGCGCTTAACAAAAACAGTTGGAAAAATATTTCTAATTGCACAGATTTATTATTGTTTGTCAAGATCTATTAGAAATTTAATTACTCGAATGATCCAAACTAATTGATACAACTAAGCTTGATCATTTTTTTTCAACTATTTTTTCTCCTAACTGACAATACCAGCGTTGATTTCACTCCATTAAATTAAATTAAATGTTTTTTTTATAAAATTTACTGTGTGTCATATAAACAGAGCATGCATCTTTATATAAATATATACTTAATAGAACATTTCCTGCTTACATATAAAAAAAAAGTTATTGAAGTTTAATCCTAACAGGGAGTGAGACACAAATGAGCTATATTCAACCGGAGCGTGAAAAATAATTACGGAGAGAAAAGAGTTAAAAGTATGTTTTATATTTTCTTGTTTTCTTTTTTAATTTCTTTTTTATAAAGTGCATCTTTCGTGTTTACAGCATGCTCAGTGCGCTTTGGTCCAATCTCTTGTGAGATAAAGGGAGAAGGTTTCCATGCTGCCTTTTAGGCGCTCAACTGCGGCTCAACAAACACAACTCTACTCGAGTCGGGATTCGATTTCGAGCCTCATTGTTAGGTGGCCAAGCCGTAGCCAAGACCTTTCAGCCTCTCAGACACACATCCCAGACTTGTTAAGAACCGCTGTCCTGGATACTCTTTTTGTTATCTGATCATCTTCAGTGTGACCTTTTTGAACACAGACAAACAATAGCAGTTCTTTACTTTGAATCACGTGACCTGTTATGTTTATTAATGATCAGCCTGGTGTAGGATTTATTTTTAAACAGGTCTCGGCGATCCAGGCGTCTAAAATTGTCATGTCATCACGTAATAATGTTGAATGACTGGTTCTATTGACGACTGTAATCTGTATATTTATAATATGTACAAAAGACAGATGTGTGGCTATAAACCACAATTGGCTACTAACTAGAGAAAATTCGAATACCCCAATAATTCAATGTACTAGATCCTCGGGTTTTGAATTAAAACAGTTTCAGGTCAATGCCATTAAGTTTTTTTTATATTTTCCATATGTGGCCAGCGACACTAGTGTTGGAAATTAAAATGGCCCGCAGATTGAGTTAGGTTGGGCATTACTGCATAACGCCTACAACTTTTTTTTTTGTCTACCAGCAGTTTCGTGGTACAAATCCACGACCAGTAACAACAACCATATTCTTTCTACCTTTCAATATCTTTATTTAAATGACACTCTTCTTTTATTTTGCATATCAATACATCTAGGTGTTTCCAGTTTATTGAAGGGAAAGCGACAATTTGTATTTTAAAAAGCTAGTTTCTCTTTCTGTGAAAAGTCCCTTTCCCGGTGTTCTCCTTACAACGCTTATATTATCTCAATCTGTATCTTTCCTGTCCATAAATTATTCCTATCGAGTTTTTCGACCACATCTACTCATTTAATCTTTGCGTACAAGATCATGGCCGATGACACTTGAATCTTTCGGAAACATCGTTCAATTAGTTAATCAATTAGTCGTAATTTACTCTTTTTGTTTTTTATTAAGAAATAAACATTAATGTATTAAGGAGACAGAATTAAGAGATGTGAGAATTGAAAGATAACTAGAATGTAATAAAATATCTGGCAATGTGGTGAGTATAACAAGGACTGTCTGCATATAAATCAATTCTTAAGAAAACATTGTAATAAATTTGATAATTCATTGCTTTAATTACCATTCTAACAAACACATTTTTTTTATATAAATATACAGTAAACTAAATATCATTTTGTTAATGCAGGTAATATCTAATATCTTCTAAATAATTATAAAAAACTAAAACTAGAAAGGCAGAAATATTAGGAGGGTAATATAATTTGAAAAAGAATTTAAAACAAAATATTCATTAAAAAGTAATAAATAATTAATAATAATAACAATCTGGGCGCGGTGGTCGAATGGTTAAGCGCTCGGCTTCCGAACCTGAGGTCCTGGGTTCGAATCCCGGTGAAGACTGGGATTTTGAATTTCGGGATTTTAGGGCGCCCCTGAGTCCACCCAACTCTAATGGGTACCTGACTTTAGTTGGGGAAAGTAAAGGCGGTTGGTCGTTGTGCTGGCCACATGACACCCTGCTCGTTAACCGTTGGCCAAAGAAACAGATGACCTTAACATCATCTGCCCCATAGATCGCAAGGTCTGAAGGGGACACTTTACTTTACTTTACAATAATAACAATAAGTAAGTGAGGCGATATGAATTGAGATTTGTCAACTGTGCATTTTTTTGACGATAAACAAAGGTATTCTCAACTGAAAGAGTCTTAATGATTATTCTTTGCTAATTTTACTTATATACTGTACCAAATTGGAATTTAAACATTATCTCATAACATGATGTCGAATGTCAGAATTCAAGGGCCAATGAAAGTTCAAACCCTTCGGACCCCAAATAACAAATTACGCCACTGGTTAAATCACAGAAAGTTAAATCATACAAACTTGAATTGTTAAATAATGTGCAGGAAGTGTTGAGTTATAGAAAGTGTTAAATCATGAAAAAAAAACAAACAGGAAGTGCTAAATCATAAATTCCAGGGAACGTTAGATCACAAGATGTGTATAATCAATCATCCATCACAGGAGGTATTCATCACATCAAGTGTTATATGATAATTCAAAGGAAGTATTTTAATTAAATGGAAGTATTAAATCATTGGAGCTATTCTGTTAAATTACAGTGTCAAAATATAATATGATTAACCCTTACCAGTTTTTATTTATACCGAGAGACTCTCTTGCCATTGCACAAATACTTTCTCACATTGTGAATAAACACAATTGCTTCTTTTAAACTGCCTTGTGCCTAAATATTCGGAAGTCCAAGGCAGGGCCGGTCCTAGTGATTGCGGGGCCCTATGCGAAACTTATTGCGCACAAATGACAATTTTGTCTATATTTCTGGAGATCAAAATTTTAAGAGTTTTTCAGATTTTAATAAATACAGGAGATTTACAGGAATTTTTCGTTTATATTTTGCTATTTAATAATTACACCTTGAATTAGCGCGGGGCCTATGATAGCGCTGGGCCCACTGCGACCGCATAGGCTGCAGTGGCCTATATATAAGTAAGTAAGTAAAGTGTCCCCTTCAGACCTTGCGATCTATGAGGCAGATGATGTTAAGGTCATCTGTTTCTTTGGCCAACGGTTAACGAGCAGGGTGTTATGTGGACATCACAACGACCAACCGCCTTTACTTTCTCCAACTAAAGTCAGGTACCCATTAGAGTTATAACAAATGAACATCGACTTGATGTCGCCTAATCCTTCGGGCTTCCGTAGACGTCCTTTTACACACACATACAGACGCTTATATTTAGGATACTAATACATGTACATATATCCGTTAGTTTACGGTAGAGTATCTTTCATTTTATTTGTATGTAATATTATTTTAGTTTTGCATTGCTGATATACGATGATATTGGGTTTGAATCCACATCTCAGTAGCTTAAACATAAAGAGGCATTTGTTTTATCTCAATCTATACCAGACAAATCGTCACAGAAGACCTGACTGACCCGTGATGTGGCTACGAGCTAATGGTCTCCACTTTCCATTGGTTGTGATGTGGCTACGAGCTACTGGTC
>JADKLZ010000726.1:0-10535 GCA_021533235.1 Biomphalaria straminea | reverse complement strand
AACAAGAGCTGAAATGGCGAGGACTGAAGTGCTACGAAGGGAACATTGAAACTCTTAAAGAACGTCTCCGGCAAGCCCTGGTGGATGAAGAGGAAGATCCAAACACGTACCTCTTTGAACTCGAGCCCGATGTTGTAGAGCTCTTGATCGCCTTTCAAGAGCAGATGTTGGCTGGCTTCCAGAATGTGATCAACGGTGACTCGCAGAAAAAGACAGACGACGAAACAAGAGAAGAGACCAATAGCTCAAGCAACGCTTTTGCTGTAGACGTCCCTGAAATGAGAGCCTCCATCACCCAGACAGAACAAGACAACGTTGTGTCTTACCCCAAGCCTGTAGCTGGGGACGTTCAAGACATCTGTCAATCTGTCAGTGCTGATGAGAGGAACTCAAATCTTGATGGCTGCACCCATATTTTTAGCAAGAACGTTGCCTGTCGAGCTTTGCAGGGAGAACCCCATTTCCAAGGAACCCATCGACACGGTCTGAACCCAACAGACGATTGGTCTGTTGACGAGACTAGAAGAAGCCCTGATGGTGGTCGACGAGGTGAACTAGAGTCTGATGCAGAAGATGAGAGACCCTCGCTAGTGGAGTGTGGCAAACTTGTCCCACTAGTTTGTCCCCCAGAGAAGGCTGAAGACGAAGTGTGCCACTATTTCCCGTCCTGTGGACCTGAAACCCATTCCCAAAGCCCATCTCTTGAAAGCCCCACGAAGCAACCTGTTGGACCAACGATCTTGGTGACCCCGATCCCTGCATCTTATCCCTCCCCATATGTTAAGTGGCTACCTTCGGAACTGAAGGGCAGAAGAAGGCGAAGTTTGCTGGCGATGCAACCACGACGTCACTGCAACGAGATGACGGTCGACTGGAAGAGAAGGCGACGTTTGTTGAGTCATCAGTGCCTGGTGATGCGACCACGACGGCGGTGCAACCAGGTGAAGGTCAACTGGAGCAGAAGGAGAAAGAGACATTTGCAGACTACTACACAGATGGCTCCAGCGAGATGGCTATATAAGCCAACTGTCGCACCCACCGATAAACCCCCACCTACATCGATTCAACTCAACGCCTATGTCGTGGGGTAGATTTTGTCCGGGACGGACAAATCTGAGAAGAGGGCAGTGTTACGACCCTATTGCCCTATTGGCGACGCAAAAGGGTTAACGGTGATCAGCTGATATTTGGACACAGGCCAGCTACACAGTTTAGCGTGCTAGCGTGCTACATCGAAGGGGAAAGAACTGTACTGGCATGAACGTTGCACGCAAATGTGACCACTGTTATGGTCAGCTGATCATAAGCCTGTGTGTACGAGAGACGAGAGACAGAGTGTGTAGGCAGAGCAGTTCAAGGCAGGACACGGAGGAGACCAGGTCTGTGAGTCTGGCTGTGAAGTCGGGCCTGGTTGAGTCCTCAAGTGTTGCGTAAGAGTCCAAGTAGAGATAGAGACAGTAGTTTTGTACGGTGATGTACAGAGTAACATTTTAGTTGTAGTACTTTATTGTTTTGCCAATTATGTGATATTGGCTGTTTTATTTGACCCGTATTAAAGTACCAGATTATTTGGAGCTCTTGTTGTCAAGTTCTTGATGTGTTGATGTGTTGTTGTGTTTAGCAGTGTTTACGGAAGCCTGAGATAGGATAGAGAGAAACGTAACAATATATATTCTACACAGAGTAGTAACTCTTTCCGTGAGGGGGTTACTGACCGTTATTCTCATTTTCAAGGAGTAGTTAAAAATTAGTATAGAAGAGATATTCTGAAGCGTGTTGCAGCAGCTATTAAGTACTTTGCAGAAACAAACTCAAGCTTACGCGGTCACCGCGATAAAGTGAATTCACCCAATCCTGGAAAGTTCCTATCATCTTTGAAATTTCTTGCAGAATTTGATGAATTTACGAAACACCACTTACATAGAATCGAATATGGGAAGACACATTGTTTGTCACAAGAAATTCAAAATGGGTTTATTAACTTGGTGGGCAATAAAGTTAGGGAATCAATTGTTGTAAAAGTCAACCAAGTTTGTTAATTTTCTCTTCTGCTTGATTCCACCCCAGATGTGTCTCACCATGAACAGGTACCCCTAATATTTCGTTACTTGGATGTTGATAATTTTGCAATAAAATAGAGTAATGCATTGAAGGGGCGTCGCCAGGGATTTGGGGCCCGAGTGGATTGACCTCTTGCATTTTGATATTCGACATAACGACATGAGATAATGTACTTAATAAATGCATAAGCCTACATTCATATCGGTAGGCCTACACTATATTAGTGAAATTAACAAGAACTAATCGTTAAGAATCTTTTAATGAATAATAGGCCTACCGTTGTTTATTGGCGAATTAATGCACAAGTGACAAATCTCAATTCATATTCACATCGTGCTTTCTGTGCAGCAAAGGCACCTATAACGTCATCTACATCGATACTGTCTAGTATTGGTGACTCCACTGACATTAAAGCCATGCTTAGCCTTTCTTGCGTCATTGTGACAATGAGTGGCCGTCTGTTTGGCTTGCAGAAACGTCTCTTAGACATATTCGCCGACGTGCCGAACGTACATTTCAAAAGACAGGTCTGACGATACATCGACAAATATACATCCTAGAAAAAAACAAGGTGAACCGTGTGATTAAAGATGCAAAGGCTAGTCATATTCGACAAAAAATCGAAACTTCTGATTCTTCGAAGCAGCTATTTAGGATCACCGCTGAAATGTTAGGGGGAGCTAATAACGAACGTTTGCCGTCATCTATCCCAGTATCTGAACTACCTGATTCATTCAATAGATTCTTCATTGGCAAGATTGAGCAGATCAGAAATGACATGCCCTCCCTCTCATCACAGCTTGACCACTCTCCAATCTTTCAAAATTCTCCTTTTTACGAGTTTCAGTGTGTATCTGAAGAGCAGTGGCGTAGCTAGGGTATATGATGCCTGGTGCGGTACCTCGTCTTGGTGGCCCCCCCCCAAAAAAAAAAAAAAAAACTAACTAAATAATAACATTTCTAAACCTTACTTTTTTTGTTCAAAATAATATGTATTCTTTAATCAAATATTGTTAATTCAAAAAATCAATTGTACATAGACATACTACAAGTGAATTTTACGCGCTTTCTTGCTGACAAAAGTATCAATAATTTTATCGAAATCAATATTTTCCATTAGCTCTTGTTCCATGGACAAAATGACCAAATTAGTGAGTCGTAAATTGTCATCGTTGATCGCAAGTAATTCTTGATCAGTTTAAGTTTGGAAAAACTTCTCGCATGTAGCGACGCTTACCGCATCAGTCAAAAATATGTGAAACATGATGACGATATTCGGGATTGAATCATCTAGCTGAAATTCTTTTTATAAAATTCAAGAGCTCAACGGGTTTTTGTTTTGGAAGTTCGGAGGCTTCTGATGAAACTGTGAAAAACCGTTGAAGCCTCTTTCGCTCCAGCAGAAATTCGTTTTTATCAATGTCGCTAGGAGTACTATAGAGATTGATTTTGAACTGAGGATTTAATTCATATCTATCAGCTACATCGGGTGATTATTTCTTCAACAATTCTGTCTAATTTTTTCTTCGTAGCTCTTCTTTGTGTGTAAGTACAGAGTCGTCACTTTTCTCTCCAGGCATCTTGTTCTTATGGCCAATACGTTTTAGAGGTTCTGTACTGAATCTCAGATCTGAGCACACGCTTTCGGTAAAGGTAATACTGGCTTCAGCGATGTCCTCTCGATTACTACTTAAAAATATCTCTGTTTTTAGTTTGAGTGAGCAGTCTTGAATAGACAATCCTTGTTTTTGAAGGTAGACTTGCACATCATTAATTTCAGTTAATACAGGAGCCCAAAATCCAAGATAGGTGAGAAAATTAAAAGACTGAATAGCAACTAATAATTCACCTGCTTCAGATCTTGTCGATCAATTTTCATCTCTGTTATCTAATGTCTCCAGTTTCTATAATTTTAGAAAATGTATCCCTAATCATCTTGACGGCTTCTCCTCTGGCGCTCCAGCGGGTCTCAACTAAACGTTTAAGGCTAGTTCCGTTTATTTTGATAAGGATATCCCAGGGTGTGTTGAAGTTGAGAAAAAGGCGTTTAAACGGTCCAGTGTACCAAAAAATATTACCGAATCGACTTCAGCTTCAGCAGCTCGAGTTCCTGCTAGATTAAGAGAATGGTTTGAACAGGCAATGAATAGTGCTTTGGGATGGACTTTTAGAATACGTTTTTGGACACCGTAGTTTTGACCTTTCATGACCGCAGTATTATCATAGCCTTGACCCCTGCAGTCCATTTTTTAAGCCATCCGAACGCAGTTTATCTAGAATCATCTCAGTGATTCCAGCAGCATGCTTGTCCTTTGTGTCGATGAAGTCAATAAAAGACTCATGAATCTGCACCCCGTCATTATCCACGACAACGTACCGTAAAATTGGGGAAGTTTGATCCAGCTTTGAGATGTCAGGTGTACTGTCGAAAATATTAGAGAAATATTTGGCTTGTTTTACTTGCTGTATGATTTTTTTTTTAACGTGATCCCCTAATATTGTAATAAATTCATTTTGTATTTGTGGAGACATGTATGTATTCGGTCTGGAACAAAGCATATTTTGAACTTCGAAGTACATTCTCCCTCAAGAGTGGATCGTACTTTGATAGTAATTTTACTAACTCCAAGAAATTGCCTTGATTTTGCCCTTCCAACACTTCTTCAGTTTGCTCGCGATGCCCACGAAGTGCCAGATTTTGTTTTGAGAAAAAACGAATGATGTCCAAGATTCTCTTCAGGTAGTCTCTCTAGGTTTTCGTCTCTTGTATAATTAAATCTTGGGCCTTGTTGTAAATACTGTTATAATTTGGTACTTGATCTTGTTGAGAAGAGTTTGTAGAGGAAGCAAAATAAGGATTCTTTTTTTGGCGAATAACACGTCCACTAAGAACTTTCTCGCCGTTTGACATTTGCCGGAAAAACCAAGCCTTTGAAAGCTTTCTAGCCTTTCCTTTAGCTGATTCTTGATATCTATACACCTCTCTAAATTAACTGTTCATACGCTGAACTGTTTCAGATCCTTGAGTGACAAGGTGTATGCGAATATTGTCTGTGATGACATCAAGCCTATCTCCAATGTCGTTCAGTCTGGAGATATTATCCTGCTTTCTGTATTGTTTACACTGTCTGATGGTTCAGCTTCTTTAGTATGAATATTTGAGGAGTGTACTAAAGACATGCTTGTGTGCTGTCCTTAAATCTCTAGAACCTGCGGTATTGAAGTATTTTTTTTCTTCATTCAGGATGTAGGCCTGATCATTTTTTTCTGGATTCAATGATAACCATCAAGGAGATGAAACAAAATAGCAACATGACTAGTTTATAAATCGTTAGTTCATATTAAAAATACAGTACTTTTTGTTTGTTCGTGTCCATACACTTAGTAGTTTTTACTATAAAGCTCAGGGAAATACGAAATTAATACACACTCGGGGGATTTTGGGGCCCCTCTCCAGTTGGTGCCCTGTGCGGCCCGCACCACCCGCACATTGGTAGCTACGCCACTGCTGAAGAGTATGTCAAAAGTACTATTTTAAAGATGCCAAATAAGTCATGTGACCTTGATCCCATTCCAACTTCTTTGCTCCTTGAATGTTTAGATGAGCTTGTACCCACAATTACTAACTTTGTGAACTATTCACTGACTTCAGGCATTGTACCACAGCAATTTAAGCATGCACTTGTCAGGCCCTTATTGAAGAAATCCAGTCTTGACCCGGAATGTCTTGTGCTAATATAAAATATATTACGTCATTGTTTGTTGGATATGTTTTTGAGTGAACGTAAAAGATAGAGCGGAAATAAAAGAGTTCTCTATGTCTACTTTGCCGAAGACAGTCTCGTTATATTATTTATTGTTAATTTGTAATGTCTACAGTAGTTTATTAATCTGTGACAACAGAACATGGTGTCAGAAAGTCAGATCCTGTGATCTGGTGTCAGAAGGGTCAGATCTTGTGATCTGGTGTCAGAAGAGTCAGATCTTGTGATCTGGTGTCAGATCTTGTGAAAGATCTGGAAGGTAGTGGCTTCTAAATTGCTTTTAAGTACATTGTATTTGTAGGCTATCAAGTGGTATATCACTAGTTCATTTGAATTGTTTTAGATCTAGACATCTAGACATAGAATCTAGAATCTATACGCTCTACGAATAATGGAATTATTCGATCCTCCTAAACCGTTGGCACTAGACGGCAATCTATCTGAAAGATGGAAAAAATGGAGACAAAGTTTTGAACTATTTATGGTCGCCACTGAAAGGAACACGAAGCCCGAACCAGTAAAGAAAGCTTTATTGTTACACCTGATCGGTGAACCCGCTCGAGACATCTACAATACTTTTCAAGTATGTGAAGATGATACTGTAGACAAACTCATTGAAAGGTTTCAGAATCATTTTATGCCTAAATCCAACACTGTTTATGACAGATTTAAATTCTTCACAAGAAGTCAGAAGGAGGGTGAAACGTTTGAACAGTACTATACAGATTTAAAGAATTTGTCCAAAGAATGTAAGTTTGACAACCTTCGTGAGGAACTCATAAGAGATCGGTTGGTATGTGGCATACAGTCGGATCGAGTGAGAGAGAGACTTCTAAGAGACGTAGACTTAACTTTAGAGAAAGCAGCAAGCATCATTCGTGCTGACGAGCATACACAGAACCAAATGATGGAGATGAAAGGACTACAAATAGATGCTCGGAAATGTAAAACGAAAAATCATTTCGCTGCAAAATGTCGTTCGAAACATTCCAAGGCTGTTGATTTACTGGTAGATGAAAGTCAAGCAAGCCAAGTAAATGAGTTATGGTTTGAGGCAATTGGCACTGACAACAATGTCAGAGTTTGGATGGTTGATGTCAATATTATTGGAAAGATAGTCAAAATGAAGATTGACACAGGAGCACAAGCTAATGTGGTATCAGAGTCAACGTGGAACATTTTAAAAACTGAAAGTCAGTTAAAACAGTCAAATACTACCCTACGAGCATTAGGGGATGAAGCATTAGAACTGAAGGGAGTTGCATCGGTCACATTTAAAGTCGACGATGTGGAAGTCAAAGATGATCTGTATGTGATCAAGAAAGAAATAAACCCAGTTCTTGGTATGAAGACATCTACTGCTTTGAAACTAATTGAAGCAAAAGAAAACGTCAAAGTAGGCCTACATATTGTCAAGCGACAAAATGAAGTTCCGCGAGAGTTGATGCCGAGAAATCAACTAACAACAACTTGCAGACCAAAGTCAGGTTCTCAATTGCATGAAGATGATAAACTATTACGTGCTCAAGAGAAATCGAGACCAGATGAGGACATGATTAAGAAAAATTATGGCGCAACAGGAAAGTTTCCCGGAAGTAATCAGAAGATAAAATAAATTCGTCGCAAAACTGAAGCTGATGTTAAACTGTTCAAAAGAAACAATGTAAAGGAAAAATTGTTACCTCATGCTGTACCAGACAGACCATGGAAAAAGGTTGCGACAGATTTGTTTGAATGGCGAAACAATGATTATTTGCTAGTTGTGGACTATCTCTCAAAATACCCTGAAATAAAACGACTGGAGAACAAAACAGCAGAATGTGTTATCAGGGCACTGAAAGGAATTTTTGCTAGACATGGCATACCAGAAGAAATAGTGAGCGACAATATGCCATTCAACAGTTATCAATATAGAGAGTTTGCTTCTGAATGGAATTTCAAGATAACCACATCAAGTCCCAGGTACCCTCAATCAAATGGTCAAAGTGAGGTGTATGTTGGTATCGTAAAGCAGATATTCAACAAAGCATACAAAAGTGGGAAAGATCCATATCTCGCTATGCTCGAGTATAGAAATACTCCAATAAGTGGACTGCCGTATTCACCATCACAACTGCTGATGAGTAGAAGACTCAGGGACATAATTCCAACTGATCCCAAACTATTTGAACCATCGATAGCTGAAAATGCAGAGAGATTACTCAACGAACGACAGATGAAAAGCAAAGTAAAATACGATGCAAAAGCAAGACTACCTAAATATTATTCTGTCGGAGAGAAGGTGAGAGTGCGTCTAGGACAAACATGGCAGAAAGCTGTCGTCATTAAGAAACATCCATCACCCAGATCTTATATCATAAAGACAAATGATGGAAAAACCTACAGAAGAAACCAACGGTTTTTAAACAAGATTTTGATGAAGACATCTCTGGGTATTATGATACTGACGAAGACAATGAACAACAAACTGTTAGAACAACCGAAACAGACAGTTATAGACCAACGTCTAGAGAACTTGTCGTGCCAGTCAAAACAACCAGAAGTGGCCGAGTTGTTAAGATTCATTCTAGATATCAGTAGGCCCTATTAAGAACTTTAAAAGGAAGGATGTGCTAATATAAAATATATTACGTCATTGTTTGTTGGATATGTTTTTGAGTGAACGTAAAAGATAGAGCGGAAATAAAAGAGTTCTCTATGTCTACTTTGCTGAAGACAGTCTCGTTATATTATTTGTCAAAAGTACTATTTTAAAGATGCCAAATAAGTCATGTGACCTTGATCCCATTCCAACTTCTTTGCTCCTTGAATGTTTAGATGAGCTTGTACCCACAATTACTAAAATTGTGAACTCTTCACTGACTTCAGGCATTGTACCACAGTAATTTAAGCATGCACTTGCCAGGCCCTTATTGAAGAAATCCAGTCTTGACCCGGAATTTCTAAAAAACTATCGCCCGGTATCAAATCTACCCTTCCTGTCAAAGCTTCTGGAGCGCATCGTGTTAGCGCAAATTCTTTCTCATCTTGAACAGTACTGTCTCTTGGAAGAATTTCAATCCGCAAATAGGAAGTGCCGTAGCACAGAGACAGCAGTGGTCAGGGTACTAAACGACTTACTTCACAATTCCGACATAGGCCACATATCAATTCTTTCCATGCTGGACTTGTCCGCAGCTTTTGATACGCTTAACCATGACAGAATGATGGCCAGATTCTCTGCCACTTTTGGTTTAGCAGGAATCGTCCTAAAGTGGCTTGGATCCTACCTGACTGAACGCACCCAAAGTGTCGTTGTTAGTGGGACAGAATCAACAAGCTTACTCTTGAAGTACGGAGTACCCCAAGGTTCAGTTCTAGGCCCAGTACTGTTCACTATGTATACATACATATATATTCATCATAGCGGAAAGGTAATTTTTCCTGAAAACTACATTAGCTTTTGTTAGATTTATGTTGTTTTCTATATAAGGGTTATTTTTTTCTGTGTTTCTGGCTTCAATAGTGGCATTGTGGAGTTCTTCTAGGTGAACAGACCAGTTAGGGATATAATATTTTCTTGCTCCTCTAGGAATTGATTCCTTAGCTGCTATGAGGATTGCTTTGGAGAAAGCTGAGTATGACTTATTAACCTGATTTGATTTGCAGTTTATTGAGGTGGTATATAGGTCTGTGAGCTTTGAGAATAGGTTCCAGTTGGCTTTTTGTAGTTCCATCTTGGGATGGTGGAGTTTTCTGATATTTTGAAGGAGGCATCGATATTGATTAATATGGGTCTGTGGTCTCTGGTGGATAGCTGGTCTGCAACTTCTCTTGTGCATTTTTTGGATATGTTGTCAGTTGCAAAGGCTAGATCTGGCGTGGTTGATGTTAGCCAAGCTCTTGAGAAAAAAGGTTGATTTATCCTTAGGTTTATTGAGCAGGATAAGTCTGTTCTCCGCTTGCCATGCTTCGATTTCTTCTCCCCTCGCATTGAGGTCTGGGTATCCCCAGCTTTGAGAATGACTATTCATATCCCCTAAGATTAGACATTCTTCTTGGTCAGGTATTTCTATGTCTGGTGGGAAGTAGCAGTTAAATAAATTGATATTTCAATCTGGGAGAATCGACTTAGTTGCCATTATTTCTGATTCTGAGAAGATGGGCAGAGTTATGTCTGTGGTAGGAATGTCATTTTTAACGAGGGGGAGGATTCCTCCTTTGGGTCTGATTTCTCGAGCTTGTCTGATGCATGTGTAGCCTCTAATGGAGAAACGCAGATTACTGTTCAAATGAGTTTCTTGGATGCAAGCTACATCAATTTCTTTCTCATGCAGAAACATTTTTAGGGCTTCTTTTTTCTTTTGGATGCCCTCAGCGTTCCATTGTAGGATTTTTAGACTTTTGATCTTGGAGTGTTGGCCAGTAGTTTTTGCTTTCTTGTCCTTGCTCCCTGGGTCTTTCCCCTATCCGCCACCTGGGGATGTGCTTGGTAGAAGGTGGTAGCTCCCCCAAGTCAAGACATCAAAATTTGATCAAATAAGTATCTGATAATGTTTCGTAATCTCCGATGACAGAATACACAGAGAACTAGCAATTATATAACCATTTCATGGTTTACATATTTGTGACCAGAAGTCTGCAGTATGTGTTGAACAAATGCTACAAGCAATGAAAAATTATCCTTAAATAAACTGCGAGGTTAAAGCTATGGTGGTGCTTCCTATATGA
>JADKLZ010000724.1:0-10980 GCA_021533235.1 Biomphalaria straminea | reverse complement strand
TGGTCATTTTATACCCCGGTCACTTCATCCCCCGATCACTTCATCCCCTGGCCATTTCATACCCCCGGTCATTTCATCCTTCGGTCATTTCACCCCCTGTTATTTTCATCAGCTAATCATTTTATCTAATAAATAGTAATTATAAAAATATGAATTCTGTATTTAAATTACAAAAACACATTAGTTGAGAGTAAAATTATAACTAAATGCCATTATAACTTATAAAAAATAACAAGTATAAATATAAATATAGAGGTAATGTAAAAAAAAAGTGTTAAAAAATATCAAAAAGCATTCTACATAATAATGTTTATATAGCCTATTAGATGAAATGAGGGCTTAAAGTCAAAGCCTTAAAATCAAAATTAACAATGAAAAACGAAAAATGTTTAATTGAAGATGAAATAATCGCTGGATGAAGTGACGGGTCACCCTACATAATACATATACATTTAGTCAATTTAGTCTAGATCTAAATCATCTTAGATCTATATGTAAATCTAGATTTAGTTATTCTAATAGATCTACATCTAGTCTAAATCTAGATCTACATTAGATCTTATAAATTACAGACATTTCTTTTAAACATAAGATAATGAGATCTAGATTCTACCTCCTATAGCCTACGTAATTCTATATATATTAATTTCTGATTTCATGCATCTTAAATAGAATTAATCTTTAGTCTTCCTGTAACCCGTTCCCTGTTATAACAATAATAAAAATGGCATTAAAAAGATATTGATTTATACTTATTCCACCAACAAGTCTTTTATTTCAACTTACTTATTGTGCATGCAAAGTAAAATAAATATTGCTTCATTTTGGACATATTAAACTAGGTCGATGCTCAGAACAAAGTGTTCGCTTGTTTTACTAAGATGATAAGGTTGTTTCTAGGTGAGACGACTTAAAAAACATAACTATCGCCATTTAAAAAAAAAGAGTTCTTTTTAATTGAAACAAAATAATATGTTCTAAAGCTGCTTTTTTTCCCAAATAAAAGAAGACGATTTTTAAAGAAAATATGACATTTCATTATGTTAATTCATTTCTCACTACTGTAATAAATCAAGAATAAAAAATAAACGATAAATACCATCTTAATACACATTATCGATGGATTGTTTTTCATTTAATAAGTAATGAATTTTAGATTTATTTACTTCTGAAGTAGTTAGTCGTTGTTCCATTGTAGTTATTTGTATACTACTTATTACCATAATAATAATAGGCTTGTCTTCGAATCCGAAGATTAGTGTGGAATTCAGTGTTGTGACCTACATATTTTGCCACATCCAGGGCAAGCAAAACCACTGTCCGCAGGTGGTCGGTTTAGATTTTCTTTTCGTCGTCTGCGTTTGTCCTCGGCAGAAGATTTTCTTTTGGTCTTCAAATGTGTATCCCGCGGCCTTCGTGAGTGACCTCCAGCTGTCCCGTTCCGACGCCGCATGCAGCCAGGTGCTCTCTTCTATATCAGCCAAGGAAAGTTGACGCCTAAGCTGGTCTTTAAAGCGTTTCCGTGGGACGCCTCTGTTACGTCGACCACCTTTTAGCTCACCAAAAAAAGACTGCCTTTGGCATACGTTCGTCTCCCATACGGGATACGTGCCCTGCCCAGCGTAGCTGTCGGACCATAAGAAGTCCCTCTATACTGTCCATACCGGCGTTCGCAAGGACGTCGCTGTTTGTAGTGCGGTCTTGCCATCGTATGTCCATGATGGAGCGCAAGCATCTTTGGTGAAAGCGCTCAAGGAGTCTTAGCTGTTTTCTATATAGTGTCCATGTCTCAGAGCCATATAGGAGAGTTGAGAGAACCACTGCCTGGTAGACATTTATTTTTGTAGGTAGGCGAAGCGATTTGTTCTTATACGTATTACTAAATATGTATATACTATAGTTCGCATTTTTTCAGCTCCTGAAATCGAATATTTTCTCCCGAAAAACTCTTGAAATCCTAATGTTATAATGGTGGGGGAACCCCGTGAAAATGAATTCTGCACTTCTTTTAAACATTTATACACATATTAATATCATTAATTAGTAACAAAAGGTTAACCAGCCAGTTAAAAAAAGGAGGACGTCAAAACGCCCCCCAATCCCCCTCCACCTCCGAAGGGCCTATAACTTCTGTTAAGATCAACTGAGGCGTCATTTCACCATCACTGGCATATTAAGTAACTGCCAGATATGGCTTCCGAGAGACTGTTGGATGGACTTGTGTAGTCATGGGAAACATGTACAGCACTCATCCTTAATCTTCGAAATCGCAGATATTGTCATTCATATATAAAAAGGTCGATTATTTTAATATTTAATGTACAAACAATAACAATAGATAAGACAAAAAGAAAAACAGATTAAATCAGTCACTAAATTATCATTAATGGCTTTTACGCTTATTATAGGGGTGTTCGATGAATAGGTTTTCAGTTAAAAAGGTAATTTTGCGCGAATACCCCATAATATTTTATTTTAAACGGATTGAATAGCTTTGGCTATTCTAGCTAACTATTTCCTCATCTAATTAGAAGCATAATATGCGAATTTTTTTCGGCCGATGACCATTGGTGCTTTAAAATCGCCTTAAGTTCGGACCTATTCTCGTTTATCCCGACACGTTTTGACAATAAAATTTCCATACATGTCAACTTTGACCTTCAGCTATGCTTTATTGTATGAAGGAAAACGAAAGTGAATATGTGGGAAATGTAGAAAAATGAAGTCTTTGTAATACCAATTTAATAGTTCAGCAGTTACTTTCGAAATAAATTAGAATGGATAAAAATATGGGGAGATGTTCGCTTTATATGCCATTTCGCTGATGGGCCTTTACATAGGTCTGTGGTTGAATTTTATATAGAAGAAATGACTTTTGTAATTCCCTTTACAGAAAAAATTGGGCTATTCGCGTCTGACACATATATGTTCAGCAACAAACCCTATTGTGTGTACTTTATTTTATGTCTATAAATTTTGTTTAATCTCTAAGACTAAACATCATGCAATTTTTTATTTTTCATAATTCGGAAATCCGAATTCAATAGATATACATCTTTTCAAGTTACATGAAGTTACTTCATTTTTCCAGTCTATATTTATTTATGTCTATGGTTATTACTCTTTCTAGAGTCAGATTGAAAAGCATGAAAGTGAGTCCCCTTGTCTTTGTCCTCGTTTAATCCTAAAATCCCGTGAGTGTATTATGACTTTACTTATTGAGTTGTTAGCGAAGAAGTTATTTTAATCATATATAATTTTCATCTTTCTGCGGAACTCCTTCGTTCACCTTGCGGACTCTTAGGATGTCCGCAGACCTCCGTAGGAGAACCACTGATCTAGGAAGTTAAGTCTTCCGAAAAAAAAGACCCTGGCTCTCTCTCACACGCACACACACTAAGTGGCCCAATAATCAAGTCATCCCTATTCTCGAGGTTGCGCACTTGCAACTAGCTTCGCTCTCTCTTTTCGATTAAAACACGGAAGTTTGACACACTGCAAGTGGAAATAACTTTTTTATTCTTATGTATTTTACCCCAGATGTGGGTATTTTTTAAATTTTTTTTTACAAAGTTTACATCAGCTGTCTGTCTGATAAAACGTTTAAACACCTTTTTTTCTCCAACAACGAATCTTAGCTCAAGTTGTTACTAGTGGCGTTGATGTCTTGCGTTGATTAGTTCATTTAACAAGTTAATAGATAACTAAGTGACTAGACACATGTAAAAAAGCCAAAGAAAACTAATTTACTATGACAAGGATAACAGAATAGCTGGATAATTCAATGAAGTAGTCTTAACCCATTAGCTCCTACCGCAGTTGGAAACGTTTTCCTAAACCGTTGCAAAACGTTTCTAAAATCCCCTATTCATTATATATGATTTAAACTTTTTAAAAAGAAGATTTATTTTAGTCTCGTTTCAAGCGTGATTACAAATCGTTTTGGAGATTACCCATTCTATTTTTAATAAAATCGGGAAGGTTTTTATTTTTTAAATAATTTTTCAAACGAACAAGCCCATAGACCCAGTGTATAAGCCCCCCACGTGGGAAAATGAGTATTTTTAAACTTTTTTATTTTCTAGTGGTATTAAACATATATATTTTTTGAAACTAGACATATAGTTCTATTTTTTAAAAGTTGTTTGTTTGTTTATTTGTATTAGATCTTAAATGTGATTATTTATTCAAAATAAATATTTTTTAGGATTTTTAAAATACGGAGTTATCCCTCTTTGCTTAGGACTACAGAAGGGTTTTTCGTAACCGGAAATAGGAGCTATTGGGTTAATGTCATTAGTCTACTCTAAGTAAGTGATCAATATTTGTCGTCGTATTTTGTGAATTAAGTTCCTTTATCAGATCATGCAGTCTATAGGGCAGATGATGTTAATGCAGGGGTGGGCGAAATACGGCCCGAGGGCCACATGTGGCCCGCCGAAGTGTTTTATGCGCCCACGAAAACCTAAATAAATCAAGTGTGCTCACACATTACACATATAAAGATGCAAGTATATTAAAAATAAATAAATGTAAATATCTATAGAAATAATTGAAACTTTTTGATTCTTATCACTTAGAATGAAGAGGCTAAAGAAACGTTGTCTTCTAAAACGTTTAAAGTAAATGAAGATTATATTTAATAGCAATATTTCGATAAATTCAGTAAAACACATAAGTCCAGGCCAGTATTTATTTAATGTTATGAAGACCTGTGTTGAAAGAGTTGGATTGGCTTGTACAAGATGGCAAGGGTAACAACTAATGGAGCTTTGACTGAGAAAAACAACCTTTTTAATAAAATAAAGAAAATATTAAAAACATAATTTAGTAACTTCATAGCTACATTGAATTCAATCGAAATTTTGAAAAGAAAATTTCAATAATTTGGAAGTTTCATAGTGCTGTCCCTAGGTGTGGTCAATGTATGCAGCTGCTAAGGTCCATGATTGTTAGGGGCCTCGCACAAGGAATGAACTGCGATGTAATAGAGAATGAAACTTGTACTCAATGCTATTGTTCGAAGTACACTAGGTCTTGAATAAATTGTATAATTTTAGCTTTTCCCCTTTATTTTGTATTTTTCTATTTTATTCGGGGCCACCAAATTCGTTTCGCCATTCATAAGATATATAGACGGCCCGCCTAGTCCCCAAATTGTATTAATGCGGCCCTCGGTTGAAAAAGGTTGCCCGCCCCTGTGTTAAGGTCCTCAGTTTCTTGGGTCAACGGCTAAATAGCAGGGTGTCATGTGGTCAGCACAATGACTAACCACTTTTTCTTTTCACAACTAAAGTTAGGTTCGAACCCAGGACCTCCAGGTTCGAAAGCCAAGCACTTGTCCACTCAGCCACCGCGCCAGTGGCGTAACACCCATGGTTTGAAGGGGCTCAATGAACCCGGACTACGAACGTAAAAAAGCCCACAGTCTCTGGCGTAGCAGCAGTGGTGCGAATGGATTCATCACGCTTGGGTCCACATGACAGCATGGGAATGCACTTTTGTAAAAAAAAACAAAAAAAAAACTAAATAATAGAGTCTTAAAGATTCGTCAAAATATTCAAAACGTTACACCAAACTTTATATTTACTTCAACAAATTAACTTGTGTTTTAACTAGAGCTACGTAATGTACAAGCTGCTTAGGTTGCTTGAAAGGATCAGGTTCATTTTAAAGGTGACTAGCGTTTGTTGTGACAATTGTTGTCAGATCGTCCCTCTCTTTTTTTTCCCTCCGATGTATGCTTATAAAACCATTGATAGTATTACAGGAATTGGGAGAGATAGCGACAGACAGAGACAGACACAGAGATGTGGTTAAACAGAAAAAAGAATGTACGATTAATAAATATAGGTCAGTAGGAATGGTTATGTTTTAGCTGCTTATTATCCATTTCTCAAAGCTCTGTTTTTTTTTTCCTTCATAAAAAAAGAAAATTTGGCGTTTTCTAACATATCGACGAAAAATAAATGCAGGCTTATAACAAAGCACTAAAAGATAGAGAGATTACTATATTGATCGTGGGATTGTGTGATACTGTGATCAATGCTTAGCATTTACTTGAAACTTGATGCATAGTTCTTAAAGAAAGTTAGCACATTTATATCTATACAAAAATATTTGTGAGAATTCTGCAGAATTGACTGAATAAATGCTTCAATTACTTTATAATCCCCCAATTATCCTTAAAATAAAATGCGAGGCCAGGGCTGTGATGGTGCGTCCAACATAAGTGGCTAGTACATTGACCTTCAATCAAAGTTCAATCATTGTCTCAAATAAAGCAGCCGCTCGTGCATTGTGATCACTATGCTAAATATTAAGAAATAGATGAACTGATGTCTGATTTTGCTACTTAGAAGGACAGAGAAATTTTAGTAAATTAATCCATTTACATCCATCGTTCAAACGTGATGGAAAAAGAACTAGTTTTTTTTTACAATGTTTAATAGTTTTACACCTAGAAGTGTTTTATATAATTGAAAATAGAACTCATCCACCATTTGTTTATTTATTTCAAACACTTTTAAATTAGTTTAATTCTGTTGAGACGTTGTACAAAAATTGACTTATAATACACTATTTTTTGATGTGCTAACTGAATTGAACGTAATGATATAATTATATATAAAACAAGGTTACAAAGACAGTTTGTGTGGAAACACAAACTTAAAATCGGCCTCAGAAGTGGTCCACCAAGGCAGGTTTCAATATTTTCAGAAAGAACATCTGAATTAAATTATATCAGACAAATGACAGAAAAGAATGTAGATAGAAGGTTGACAGATCTTATGTAGTGCCCCAGCGGTCCAGCAGACCAAATGATAGGTGAAAGTTAATCTAAAGTCAGATTTGAATCTGGACCGACTGAAGACTTATAATTAATATAAATATTTTGTGAAGGCTATTTCTCTAATTCGAATCCTCTTTTTTTTCGATTATTTTGTATAACTTAACTTTTCGCTCCTAACTGACGATACCAACGTTGATTGCACCAGAATGTGGTAAATAATTACGGAGAGAAAGAGTTAAGTCACATAACTTAACAATTAAAATATGAAAACATAAATTTTTGGCAAAAAAAATCTAGAACTCTTTGCATAATGTGTTAAATATATGGTAAATGATCGTCTCCCCTTTAAAATGCCACAGAAGATAATTTAAAAAAAAAAAGGAATTTACGCTATTCAATTTTAGCATTAACATTTACTCATAACTCTTCTACAAAAAAGGAAACGTTAAATAAAATGCAGTTTATAACACTATTAATTGTCTTAAATTAGGTATCATTTATAATGCATTCTAATTAGGTTTTTTCACCATAATAAACTGCTTGTACAAGTAATTTTTAAAAATTAGATTTTGAGCTTTCAGAAAAGAAAAAAGTACCCGTTGCATCAGAACTTTGAATGATCTAAAATATTGTGATGTCCGATTTTCATTTTCTCTTCTCCTATCCGAAATCTAAACGGGACGGACGGACGGACAGAAAGACAAACGGAGAGACAGGCCACACAAAACTAATAGCGTCTTTTCTTCTTTCAGGGGCCACTAAAAAAAGGTACACTACTTGCATTGGTACATTCTGGTAAATGTACCGATACCTCCAGATTACCGGTACGTATTTGTTTTTAGGCACACGCTAAATTCATTTTATTGGTCGAGGCTAAGGGGGCCCAACAACATATTTTTCAACAAATACCAACGTATCTGGCTACGCCACTGCACAGCGTCCCCGTTATTATCGTAACTCCTATAGATTGTTTCTTTACAGCAACACCAATATTGCAAAACAGTAAAAATATCAGAACTTTTTTCTTATGCTTCATATTTATTATGGCTGCAAAAAAAATCTATAGTTTATAGTGTAAAGTATAAGGCATGAACTTTGTAATAAATTCAAATGTCTCACTTTTCCCTAATCGACTTAAGCACATTGCGTTACTTTTCCATATAACGCATCATGAGGTTCCACTGTATATGTATAACTATGTTATACCATCATACCCCTTAAGAAAAAAAAAAGTCTAACATACAATTACGAAGTATTGTTCAGTTTTTCAGCACTATATCTAAATATTTTAAAGGCTCCATGACTCTTTCTGGATGGAGTCATTTCTAGTGGCCACCGAAAGGGGAATAGACGCTATTAGTTGTGTCTGGTTTGTCTGTTCGTCCGTCGGTCCGTCCGTCATTTTAGCGAGATCGAGATCTAGCTTGTATTTCAAATGGCAATGGAGATATTCACTTTTATTTGCGAGGGAAATGTCTGGTCCAGGTATTCCAAGTCTGCCAAGTCATTTCTAGCTAGCTCACTGCCTAAAGTAGGTCAAAAATTTATTTTCGTGTTGCCAATTTATCTAATTTTGTAGGAAGAATAAATATTTTTAGTTTCTCTTTATTACATGTCACGTGTTATTAATTTTGAATGTATGGATAAGGTTATTAATTATTATTTAAAAAAAAATATATAAGTGTACACTAAATGAATATATTGAGATGTTGTGGCTTAGGGGTAAAGCACTTGGAACCGGAAGTCCCGTATTCGAATCTTTGTGAAGACTCTAGGTGTTCCAATTCGGAGGCCGATTTTGAGTTTGTCTTTCCACACAAACTGTCTTTGTAACCTTGTCTTTTTGCTGGGACCACTTTGTACGCTGAATTTCCCTTCTACACATTATAATGTATAATGTGTAACTCAATTAAGGCCAATGAATTATAGTATGTTACGTGAAATTGGAGCAGCCAGATAATTTCGACCTCCTACACAACATACTTCTGATCTAAGAATTCTAGAATCGATTTTCTTACTCCCGCCCTCTCTCGTCATCACTGTTAAAACAAATTTTACATACAATCAGTACAGCGAGTTACACGCCTAGAAGTGCTATAGAAAGATACACATAAAATGACTTTCAATAGTGCTGGAAAACAGAAAAAAAGTATGATCTTATAATTTATGTTGACCTAACGAAACATATTGGGTCTTATTTTTTTTTTAATTTAACATCTACGGTGTTTATATCTTAAAAATTAATTAGTTTTTTCTAAGCTTAAAGTAACTTGTTAGATTTTCGTATTTTTATTTATCCACAACAAGTATAAATAAAATTGATGACCTAAACTGGAGCCTGCATAAAATATACAGCGAAGTAAATAATAAGGTTGCAGAGACTGTACTAACCAGGATGTTTAAAAGAGAAGGCCAAACTTGTATGTAGAATGTAGACAGATGAGTCAGCAAGTTTGGCTGAGTGATAGTCTTTGTTTAGTCAGTTCGTGAAAAAAAAAATTAGATGATAAGTTGTTTTACATGATGAGGTCACTTAGGGCTGCAAACCGAAATAGTGACATAGTAAAGTAAAAGTTTCTCCTTTCAGACCTTGAGGACTATAGGGCAGATGATGTAAAGGTCATCTGATTCTGTGGTCTACGGTTGACGAAAGAGTTACATAGTATCTCAATAATACTCAAAAATGTTTATGACCATTGTTTTAGAAAAAAAAAACACTAGACATAACGTCAAGCAACAAACGAGACATGCTTGCATGTAAAGGCCAAAGGGTAAAAGGCACCCACATAGGCCCTAGCAACGAAAGCTTAACACACCACCACTCAACAACCGCTCACAGCGCTCTCCCAGACCCCTGGCTGGCAAGAGGCGGGTTGTCTACAGTCTTTCCAATAACTCCAGGAAGAACCTATTCTAAGCTACAATAAACATCTCCCAAAAGAATGAAGAGTCAAATTGTAGTAGAGATTAAATGTAAACATATTGCTATAACCCTATTGCCCTATTGTCGACGCAAAAGGGTTAACGGTGATCAGATGATATTTTTGACACAAGCCAGCTAAACAGTTTAGCGTGCTACATCGAAAGGGAAGGCATGAGCTTTGCACGTGACGACTGTTATGGTCATCTGATCATAAGCCTGCGTGTACGAGAGACAGTGGACAGTGTGTAAGAGAAAGGCAGTTCAAGACAGGACACGGAGGAGACCAGGTCTGTGAGTTTGACATTGAAGTCGGGCCTGGTTGAGTCCTCGAATGAAACGTACAAGTCGGGAAGAGACAGTAAAGTTTATAGAGTTTAGTTTTGTGACGTACAGTTTAGCATTTGTAGCTGTTGATGTGTTTGTAGCCAATTGTCTAGTATTGGCTGTTATCTACTTATTCACCAGTATTAAAGTACCAGATTATTTTGGAGCTCTTGTTGTCAAGTTCTTGATGTGTAGAAGTGATGTGTTGTATGTTTAGCAGTGGTTACGGAAAGCCTGAGATAGGATAGACAGAAACGTAACACTGGTGTCAGAAGTGAGAATTTTCCTATGGCTTCTGTAAAACTGCTAGATGAACTGAATCTGAACGAACTGAAACAAGAGCTGAAATAGCGAGGACTGAAGTGCTACGAAAGGAACATCGAAATTCTTAAAGAACGTCTCCGGCAAGCCCTAGTGGATGAAGAGGAAGATCCAAACACGTACCTCTTTGAACTCGAACCCGATGTGGTAGAGCTCTTGATCGCCTTTCAAGAGCAGATGTTGGCTGGCTTCCAGAATGTGATCAAAGGTGACTCGCAGAAAGAGACAGATGAAGAAACAAGAGAAAAGACCGAGACCAATAGTTCAACCAACGCTAAGGGGCTTCACTCCTGATTTTTCCTCGAGGTTGTCTCCTGAAGCCTTAGTACCGCAAGGCAGCGTGGGTTTGAAGTCAGAGTACACCTCTCCTAGATGAATTGCCTTACTAGGCTGACGTGCTCCATCTGCCCGAAGCTCCTGGTTTTGTGGCGCCAGGTAACCGCCTTCACCCCTTCACCTGTTAGTAAGAGCAGTTTCGCCGGGCTTAATATCTAAGCCACACGAGCAGGCCAGGTGCTGGACTTAGTTGTCAGAGGCTATCTGAGACGCATGCCTTTAGGAGTATTTTATAGACAATGGGAACTTATCCCCATTGACACCCCTGGCCATGACAACCTTG